>JAFLJL010018386.1:84964-101720 GCA_018398815.1 Conus ventricosus | reverse complement strand
CACAACATGCATTTTTAACTGAATGACTGATCCCCCCCCCACCCCCACCCCTCTCCCCACACACCCCTCCAAACTTTTTTTTTTCACAGCAGCGCCACTGTACATTCACCGTGGGAACAGACTGAAGATAATCCACGTGCCATCTCACGCCATGATTCAAACCACCATCCACCTCACTCCGTGTTCCCGTGGGAATGCTGGGGGAGAAGGGGAGGGGAGCAGGGGGGGGGGGGGGGGGGGGGGAGGAGTGGGGGAGAAGGGAGGAGGAGGGGTGGGGGGAAGGGGGTGTCTCAATCCAAATCACTTCCTTCTTCTGTTAGTTCTGTGCTTGTTAACTCTCTTTCTTTTAAATCTCTTTGTCTCCGCTCTTGTGTGTGTGTGTGTGTGTGTGTGTGTGTTGTGTGTGTGTGTGTGTGTGTGCGTGCTGCGTGCGTGCGTGCGTGTGGTGGTGTGTGTGTGTGTGTGTGGAAACTCTTTCAAAATTCTTCTAGTCTGAATCTATGACATGCCTTTTTGTTTCTTTTTTTTTGTTTTGTTACAATATTAATTCTGACAATGAGGTTCACAGTGAAAATTGTACATCCCTCTCCAGACAGGACACTGGCTGTCTCATTCTGAGGGGTTCACAGTGACAATTGTACACCCTGTCAAGCAGGACACTGGCTGTCTCATTCTGAGGGTTCACAGTGAAAATTGTACATCCTCTCCAGACAGGACACTGGCTGTCTCATTCTGAGGGTTCACAGTGAAAATTGTACATCCTCCCCAGACAGGACACTGGCTGTCTCATTCTGAGGGTTCACAGTGAAAATTGTACACCCTCTCCAGACAGGACACTGGCTGTCTCATTCTGGGGGTTCACAGTGAAAATTGTACATCCTCTCCAGACAGGACACTGTCTCATTCTGAGGGGTTCACAGTGAAACATTGTACACCCTCCCCAGACAGGACACTGGCTGTCTCATTCTGAGGGTTCACAGTGAAAATTGTACATCCCTCTCCAGACAGGACACTGGCTGTCTCATTCTGAGGGGTTCACAGTGAAAATTGTACATCCTCTCCAGACAGGACACTGTCTCATTCTGAGGGTTCACAGTGAAAAATGTACACCCTCTCCAGACAGGCAACTGCGTCCATTCTGAGGGTTCACAGTGAAAATTGTACATCCTCTCCAGACAGGACACTGGCTGTCTCATTCTGAGGGGTTCACAGTGAAAATTGTACAACCCTCCCAGACAGGACACTGGCCGTCTCATTCTGAGGGGTTCACCCATATGGGCTTTCCCAAGCGTATTTTTCATTACCTGTGAAAAAAGGTTTTCTGTCATTTCTTTTTTTCTTTCTGATGATCCTGGCAGTGAAAAACACATTGGGGGATCCCTCTTGCTGTGGACACAGCTCAGTATCATCTACTGAAGGGATGTAAATAACTTAATTACCATGTCGCTGTTTTTAGTTGTTTGTTCATCATATTTCTCTTTGTTGTTCATTTGTTTGCTCTTTGTTGTTCATTTGTTTGCTCTTTGTTGTTCATTTGTTTGCTCTTTGAGGATGTGATTATTTTCTTTTTTCCTATGCATGTTTTATAGGCGTGAGGAAGGTCCATGTAATCAGCTGGTCCATCATAACAACAAGACTGAAAGGACCCGACTCATGTGATGCAGCAGATGCAAGGAGCGTGTGAATTAGAAAGCTGACAACAACCAGGCTTTGTTTATTCACACTCACATGCATGCACACACACACACAGAGACAAACACACACTGCCTGCTGTTACAAAGAGAGAGAGACGAGGATTCTTTCTGGGCAAATTGCAACTGTCCGCTGTGTTTGTGAAAACAGTGATGTCTGCCAACGAGATTTTTTTATGTTAAAACTGCTGTTTGTATAGTCTGGTTGTTGGTGTTGTTTTTAATCTAGTCTCGCCGAAATAAAATACAGACAGTTTGCTCCATGAGTGTGAGAAGACATGTTTGTTTTACTATGACAGAACGATGTTTATAGCTCTTCGTTATTGAAGTATAACATCATGACCCAACGGCAACATGTAATTTGTTTTTAATCTAGTCTCGCCGAAATTATATACAGACAGTTTGCTCCATGAGTGTGAGAAGACATTTTGTTTTACTATGACAGAACGATGTTTATAGCTCTTCGTTATTGAAGTATAATATCGTGACCCAACGGCAACATGTAATTTTTTTTTTCGAAACTTACGTGTGCTGAGTGTGTGCTCAGATATGCAGTCAAACCGCGACAGACCTTACACCTCTACTGTGCGGAAATTGTATTGCTTTGATTGACACCCACAGAGTGTGTTGTCCACTCTGCAAAAATGAGTGATCTATTTGAAAAAGGACAGAAATAAACCAACAAGCCAAACAAATTGTATAATTTCCAGGACAGAAATAAACCAACAAGCCAAACAAATTGTATAATTTCCAGGACAGAAATAAACCAATAAACAAAAGAAATCATAGATATTCTCACACAGCAGCATGGGCGTGTGCCAAACCATGTCATACAGATATGAATAATCATTTTGTGTTGCTATGCAGTATGGCTGCACCTGTGCACAGCCATATGACTCATTCACCAATAATCATTACTTACAATGCGTAGTTTGCATGCCCACCCGGTAATTGTTTTTTCTACCTCATACAGACCAGGGTAAAGAAAGAAAGAAGGAAGAAGAAAATTAACCCTTTCATGGTCCACGGTAATGGTAGTGCCACAGCAGGGCTGACTTTCTGTACCGACCCAAGGGATGTAACTGTTGGACTGACATCTCTTTAGTGTGTAAAGACACATATTAGGCTGAAATGGCATCTACCTGGGCCGGAATAGCTCAGTGGTAGAGTGCCGGACTCGCAATCCTGGCGTTGGGGTTCGAATCTCCACCGGGCCGTTTCGGTACAGGGGGATTTTTCCCTCGGAGTTAACATTGGTTCAGATTCCTTTTCCCATACAGTTCTTCGAACGAGACTATAAACCGAGGTTCCGTGTGTGAACGCGTGCATAACATCTTGCACACACGTAAAATCCCATCACCAACTTTCGGAAGAGAAGGCCAGTTCGGCCGTTGGTATGAATGACATGTTACACATAGCATGCATCTTCCCCGAAGATGGAGTATGGCTGCCTTAATGATGTAATAAAAAACGGTCATACACACAAAACTCCACTCCCTTTGTTGGCTAGATGGGATTAATCCTTGCCTGTCTATACAGGGAGTGTCTGCAGGAGTATCAGCGTACGTACGCAGAAGAAGAAGAAGTACCTACCCAAGAGACACCACTGTAAGACTGACACCTTTTCATTGTGAGGATACCTAGTTTGGCTTTCGTTCTGGCATCACCTCAAGGACGCTGGCATTAGACTAACACCTCTGTATTCTGAGACGTCACTTTGCAGGATTTAAACGGCACTCGTTTCGTTTTATTTCGTACCTAAGAGTTTGAGAATGGCTGCAGACAGGATCAATTACCCAGCATGGAAAGAGAGGGACTGTCAAATCACCGACATGTAGAAATGGTGGGGTTCTACAACAGATGGTGACCAAAGGTTAATTTGTTCCCCTTCCCCCATCCATTCGTCTCTACTTTCACATTCTGGAATCAAATTTAAAGATCAGAAGTGAAACGAAATGCACATGACAGACTCTGTTTCAAATCTTGCTTCACTCTGATTATAATTCAAATTGAGTGTAGCTTGTAAGGGGATTGTTGGGATGGTCGGCTTGTGTGTGTGTGTGGTGTGTGTGTGTGTGTGTGTGTGTGTGTGTGTGTGTGTGCCTGTGTGTGTGTGGTGTGTGTGTGTGTGTGTATACCTCTGTGTGTGTGCGTGTGTGCAGGTGTGTGTGTGTACCTATATGTGTGTGTGTACCTGTATGTGTGTTACTGTGTGTCTGTGTGTGTGAGACAGTGTGTGTGTTTTGTGTGTGTGTGTGTGTGTGTGTGTGTGTGTGTGTGTGTGTGTGTGTGTACGTGCGTGTGTGTGACTGTGAGACAGTCTGTGTGTGTGTACCTGTGTGTGTGTGTGTGTGTGTGTGTGTGTGTGTGTGTGTGTGTGTGTGTGTGTGAAAAAGACAGCGCGCGTGTGTGTGTGTGTGTGTGTGTGTGTGTGTGTGTGTGTGTGTGTGTGTGTGTGGTGTGTGTGTGTGCGTGTGACAATGTGACAATTTGCACTACCAACTAAACGCTTCACACTGTCAGTCAGTGGCTATACTCATTTTTCAACCGCCCCCCCCCCCCCCCCCCCCCCCTCTCCAAAATAAAGTGATCTACCCCTGGCATGGAATCACAGTAGTGCTGAATGAGTCTGTTGCTGCTTTCACTCTCCTGAAATGGGCAGTCCTGTCTCAGTCCTCCATGGAATCACAGTGGTGTTGAATGAGTATGTTGCTGCTTTCACTCTCCTGAAATGGGTAGTCCTGTCTCAGTGCTCCATGGAATCACAGTGGTGCTGAATGAGTCTGTTGCTGCGTTGACTCTCCTGAAATGGGTAGTCCTGTCTCAGTCCTCCAGGTGGACAGAGTAAAAGGAACTGAAGGTTACCTCTGTTGGATGAAGGACATTCAATGTGAATGTGACCAACAGTAGAGTAGAAATGGCCGACACAATGAATCTTCTCAACACCATCAACCAGTTTTTCTTTCTTTCTTTCTGCAGGCTGATACTCCTGTGGACACTGCCTGTACAGACAGTCAGTGGAGTTTTGTGTGTATGACAGGTTTTTTTTTATCCCAGCCATACTCCATCTTCGGGAAGGTGCATGCTATGTGTAAAGCGTCATCCATACCAACGGCCAAACTGGTCTTCTCTTCCAAAAGTTGGTCATGGGATTTTATGTGTGTGCAAGATGTTGTGCTTGCGTTCACACACGGAACCTCGGTTTATAGTCTCATTCGAAGGAGTGTATGGGGAATGGAGTCAAAACCATTGTTAACTCCGAGGGAAAAATCCCCCTGTACCGAAATTCAAACCAGAAACCCCAGGATCACGAGTCCAGCGCTCTATCAACTGAGCTATTCCGGCCCCCCATCATCTAGTAACATCCTGAAAGGAAATCCTAGTCAATATTCACAGGAAGTGTGACCAAATCCTCACATGGTATTCCCCAGCTGATTGTGTGTGTGTGTGTGTGTGTGTGTGTGTGTGTGTGTGTGTGTGCGTGCATGTGATAAATGCTTTTTTTTCCTAGTCAGATCGATATACAAGGAACTAAACACCGAGACAACCACTCGAGCCTCCACTTGGCATGATGACTGTTTTCCTTCTTCCTCGTTTCATAAACTAACACAAGTGACATTACACGCCAGTTTCGATGACCTGTCCACTGGTGACAAAGTTTCAGGACACTTCAACAAGGAAATGAACCCTGCTGACAAGGGGAACTAAGGGAAAGGATGCAGTGTGTGGGGACATGAACCCTGCTGACAAGGGGAACTAAGGGAAAGGATGCAGTGTGTGGGGACATGAACCCTGCTGACAAGGGGAACTAAGGGAAAGGATGCAGTGTGTGGGGACATGAACCCTGCTGACAAGGGGAACTAAGGGAAAGGATGCAGTGTGTGGGGACATGAACCCTGCTGACAAGGGGAACTAAGGGAAAGGATGCAGTGTGTGGGGACATGAACCCTGCTGACAATGGGAACTAAGGGAAAGGATGCAGTGTGTGGGGACATGAACCCTGCTGACAATGGGAACTAAGGGAAAGGATGCAGTGTGTGGGGACATGAACCCTGCTGACAATGGGAACTAAGGGAAAGGATGCAGTGTGTGGGGACAGACTGATAACAGGGCACAGAACAACACAACCTTCCACTCTCTCTCCATCTCTCTCTTTCTTATGATGCCTAGGACCTGTATGCAATAAAACTATTCACATGAAATTCATATTTTCTTTCTCTCTGTCATAGACTCAATCTCTCTCTCTCTCTCACTTATAGACCACATCTCTCTCTCTCTCTGTCAGAATCAATATCTCTCTCTCTCATAGACCAAATCTCTTTCTCTCTCTCCCCTTTCTCTCTCTCTCTGTCAGACTCAATATCTCTCTCTCATGATCAAATCTCTCTCTCTCTCTCACACACACACACACACACACACACACACACACACACACATACACACACACACACACACACACACACACACACACTTGAAAACACAGAACATACATTCAAACACATACAACTACATATAAACACAATCACAGACACACTTGCTCACACTCTATGGTTCAAACAGTTAACAGACAGAATATGAAAGACAATACCACAAATCAAAGGGGGGAAAAAAACTCCTGCATGTTAGTTACTTTACCAATTCTCAAACCATCTTAGTACAATACTGATCTCTCTCTCTCTCTCTGCTGCTCACACATACTCACACACTGGTGTACACAATCCCAGCTCAGAGCCCACTACAACCAAGTCATCTGCAGCATTTTTCATACCATGTAAAACAACTGACACATGAAAACCAGCAAGGTGTTTAATAATGGTCTAAAGAATCCCAGTAAACATGGTTAAGAAACTTTTAGTTGTTTCTTTTTAATCAAAAATCAAATACTGCTGGTGTATTAATATCACTCAGCTGTCAGACTTGTCAGCCATGTTCTGATTCTCCAATTTCACATTAATATCACTCCACAATCAGACTTGTCAGCCATGTTCTGATTTTCCAGTGTTTTTTTTTTTTTTCTGTCGTTTCGTCAGCCTCACTCCCCAACTCACACACCCCACCCCCACCATTCTTTCTGTGGTTTCGTCAGCCTCACTCCCCAACTCACACACCCCACCCCCACCATTCTTTCTGTGGTTTCGTCAGCCTCACTCCCCAACTCACACACCCCACCCCCACCATTCTTTCTGTGGTTTCGTCAGCCTCACTCCCCAACTCACACCCCCACCCCACCATTCTTTCTGTGGTTTCGTCAGCCTCACTCCCCAACTCACACCCCCCACCCCCACCATTCTTTCTGTCGTTTCTTCAGCCTCACTCCCCAACTCACACCCCCCACCCCCACCATTCTTTCTGTCGTTTCTTCAGCCTCACTCCCCAACTCACACCCCCCACCCCACCATTCTTTCTGTCGTTTCTTCAGCCTCACTCCCCAACTCACACCCCCACCCCCACCATTCTTTCTGTGGTTTCTTCAGCCTCACTCCCCAACTCACACCCCCACCCCCACCATTCTTTCTGTCGTTTCTTCAGCCTCACTCCCCAACTCACACCCCCCACCCCCACCATTCTTTCTGTCGTTTCTTCAGCCTCACTCCCCAACTCACACACCCCCACCCCCACCATTCTTTCTGTAGTTTCTTCAGCCTCACTCCCCAACTCACACCCCCCACCCCCACCATTCTTTCTGTAGTTTCTTCAGCCTCACTCCCCAACTCACACCCCACCCCCACCATTCTTTCTGTCGTTTCTTCAGCCTCACTCCCCACCTCACACCCCCACCCCCACCATTCTTTCTGTCGTTTCTTCAGCCTCACTCCCCAACTCACACACCCCACCCCCACCATTCTTTCTGTGGTTTCTTCAGCCTCACTCCCCAACTCACACCCCCCACCCCCACCATTCTTTCTGTCGTTTCTTCAGCCTCACTCCCCAACTCACACCCCCACCCCCAACATTCTTTTTGTCGTTTCTTCAGCCTCACTCCCCAACTCACACCCCCCACCCCCACCATTCTTTCTGTCGTTTCTTCAGCCTCACTCCCCAACTCACACCCCCCACCCCCACCATTCTTTCTGTCGTTTCTTCAGCCTCACTCCCCAACTCACACCCCCCACCCCCAACATTCTTTCTGTCGTTTCTTCAGCCTCACTCCCCAACTCACACCCCCCACCCCCACCATTCTTTCTGTCATTTCTTCAGCCTCACTCCCCAACTCACACCCCCCACCCCCACCATTCTTTCTGTCGTTTCTTCAGCCTCACTCCCCAACTCACACCCCCCACCCCCACCATTCTTTCTGTCGTTTCTTCAGCCTCACTCCCCAACTCAACCCCCCACCCCCACCATTCTTTCTGTCGTTTCTTCAGCCTCACTCCCCAACTCACACCCCCCACCCCCACCATTCTTTCTGTCGTTTCTTCAGCCTCACTCCCCAACTCACACACCCCACCCCCACCATTCTTTCTGTCGTTTCTTCAGCCTCACTCCCCAACTCACACACCCCACCCCCACCATTCTTTCTGTCGTTTCTTCAGCCTCACTCCCCAACTCACACCCCCCCCCCCACCATTCTTTCTGTCGTTTCTTCAGCCTCACTCCCCAACTCACACCCCCCACCCCCACCATTCTTTCTGTCGTTTCTTCAGCCTCACTCCCCACCTCACACCCCCCACCCCCACCATTCTTTCTGTCGTTTCTTCAGCCTCACTCCCCAACTCACACCCCCCACCCCCACCATTCTTTCTGTCGTTTCTTCAGCCTCACTCCCCAACTCACACCCCCCCCCACCATTCTTTCTGTCGTTTCTTCAGCCTCACTCCCCAACTCACACCCCCACCCCCACCATTCTTTCTGTCGTTTCTTCAGCCTCACTCCCCAACTCACACCCCCCACCCCCACCATTCTTTCTGGCTCCCCATCCACAGCCACACCCAGGCTGGTCCAGTCACAGGCCTTGCCCCTGTAACCCACAGGGAGAGTCACTGTCTGTCACAGGCCTTGACCCTGTAACCCACAGGGAGAGTCACTGTCACAGGCCTTGCCCCTGTAACCCACAGAGAGAGTCACTGTCTGTCACAGGCCTTGCCCCTGTAACCCACAGGGACAGTCACTGTCTGTCACAGGCCTTGCCCCTGTAACCCACAGGGAGAGTCACTGTCTGTCACAGGCCTTGCCCCTGTAACCCACAGAGAGAGTCACTGTCTGTCACAGGCCTTGCCCCTGTAACCCACAGAGAGAGTCACTGTCTGTCACAGGCCTTGCCCCTATAACCACAGGGACAGTCACTGTCTGTCACAGGCCTTGCCCCTGTAATCCACAGGGACAGTCACTGTCTGTCACAGGCCTTGCCCCTGTAACCCACAGGGAGAGTCACTGTCACAGGCCTTGCCCCTGTAACCCACAGGGAGAGTCACTGTCACAGGCCTTGCCCCTGTAACCCACAGGGAGAGTCACTGTCTGTCACAGGCCTTGCCCCTGTAACCCACAGGGAGAGTCACTGTCACAGGCCTTGCCCCTGTAACCCACAGGGAGAGTCACTGTCACAGGCCTTGCCCCTGTAACCCACAGGGACAGTCACTGTCTGTCACAGGCCTTGCCCCTGTAACCCACAGGGAGAGTCACCGTCACAGGCCTTGCCCCTGTAACCCACAGGGAGAGTCACTGTCTGTCACAGGCCTTGCCCCTGTAACCCACAGGGAGAGTCACTGTCTGTCACAGGCCTTGCCCCTGTAACCCACAGGGAGAGTCACTGTCTGTCACAGGCCTTGCCCCTGTAACCCACAGGGAGAGTCACTGTCACAGGCCTTGCCCCTGTAACCCACAGGGAGAGTCACTGTCACAGGCCTTGCACCTGTAACCCACAGGGAGAGTCACTGTCTGTCACAGGCCTTGCCCCTGTAACCCACAGGGAGAGTCACTGTCACAGGCCTTGCCCCTGTAACCCACAGGGAGAGTCACTGTCACAGGCCTTGCCCCTGTAACCCACAGGGAGAGTCACTGTCTGTCACAGGCCTTGCCCCTGTAACCCACAGGGAGAGTCACTGTCTGTCACAGGCCTTGCCCCTGTAACCCACAGGGAGAGTCACCGTCACAGGCCTTGCCCCTGTAACCCACAGGGAGAGTCACTGTCTGTCACAGGCCTTGCCCCTGTAACCCACAGGGAGAGTCACTGTCTGTCACAGGCCTTGCCCCTGTAACCCACAGGGAGAGTCACTGTCTGTCACAGGCCTTGCCCCTGTAACCCACAGGGAGAGTCACCGTCACAGGCCTTGCCCCTGTAACCCACAGGGAGAGTCACTGTCTGTCACAGGCCTTGGCCCTGTAACCCACAGGGAGAGTCACTGTCACAGGCCTTGCCCCTGTAACCCACAGGGAGAGTCACTGTCACAGGCCTTGCACCTGTAACCCACAGGGAGAGTCACTGTCTGTCACAGGCCTTGCCCCTGTAACCCACAGGGAGAGTCACTGTCTGTCACAGGCCTTGCCCCTGTAACCCACAGGGAGAGTCACTGTCACAGGCCTTGCCCCTGTAACCCACAGAGACAGTCACTGTCACAGGCCTTGCCCCTGTAACCCACAGGGAGAGTCACTGTCTGTCACAGGCCTTGCCCCTGTAACCAACAGAGACAGTCACTGTCACAGGCCTTGCCCCTGTAACCCACAGGGAGAGTCACTGTCTGTCACAGGCCTTGCCCCTGTAACCCACAGGGAGAGTCACTGTCACAGGCCTTGCCCCTGTAACCCACAGGGAGAGTCACTGTCACAGGCCTTGCCCCTGTAACCCACAGGGAGAGTCACTGTCTGTCACAGGCCTTGCCCCTGTAACCCACAGGGAGAGTCACTGTCAGGCCTTGCACCTGTAACCACAGGGAGACTCACTGTCACAGGCCTTGCCCCTGTAACCCACAGGGAGAGTCACTGTCTGTCACAGGCCTTGCCCTGTAACCCACAGGGAGAGTCACTGTCACAGGCCTTGCCCCTGTAACCCACAGGGAGAGTCACTGTCACAGGCCTTGCCCCTGTAACCCACAGGGAGAGTCACTGTCTGTCACAGGCCTTGCCCCTGTAACCCACAGGGAGAGTCACTGTCACAGGCCTTGCCCCTGTAACCCACAGGGAGAGTCACTGTCTGTCACAGGCCTTGCCCCTGTAACCCACAGGGAGAGTCACTGTCATGTTGTAAGAGGAAAACCAGGGGAGACAATCTACTGCTGCAGAGTGACGTCGGTGGTGTTCCATGGCGTCTGTTCTGACCCAGCATACACAGGACCCTGACCCCTGACCCCTGACGACACAGGACACTGACCCCTGACCCCCTGCTGACACAGGACACTGACCCCTGACCCCCTGACCCCTGCTGACACAGGACACTGACCCCTGACCCCCTGCTGACACAGGACACTGACCCCCCGCTGACCCCCTGACCCCCTGCTGACACAGGACACCACCTACTGACCCCCTGCTGACACAGGACACCACCCACTGACCCCCTGCTGACACAGGACACTGACCCCCTGCTGACACAGGACACCACCTACTGACCCCCTGCTGACACAGAACACCACGTACTGACCCCCTGCTGACACAGGACACCACCTACTGACCCCCTGCTGACACAGGACACCACCTACTGACCCCCTGCTGACACAGGACACCACCCACTGACCCCTGCTGACACAGGACACCACCTACTGACCCCCCGCTGACACAGGACACCACGTACTGACCCCCTGCTGACACAGGACACCACCTACTGACCCCTGCTGACACAGGACACCACGTACTGACCCCTGCTGACACAGGACACCACCTACTGACCCCCTGCTGACACAGGACACCACCCACTGACCCCCTGCTGACACAGGACACCACCTACTGACCCCCCGCTGACACAGGACACTGACCCCTGACCCCCTGCTGACACAGGACACTACCTACTGACCCCCTGCTGACACAGGACACCACCCACTGACCCCTGCTGACACAGGACACCACCTACTGACCCCCTGCTGACACAGGACACCACCTACTGACCCCCTGCTGACACAGGACACCACCTACTGACCCCTGCTGACACAGGACACCACCTACTGACCCCCTGCTGACACAGGACACCACCTACTGACCCCCTGCTGACACAGGACACCACCTACTGACCCCCTGCTGACACAAGACACCACCTACTGACCCCCTGCTGACAATAAATGCTTTGTTGTGGAGCCTGCCTTAGCGTGCATTCCACTCCAGATGGCGCCGCCATGTCCTTCCAGTGACAAGCTCACTGGTATCGGCAACATCAACATCAACATCAACAGGTATGGGCTTAGACGTGGAGAGGCAACATCAACATCAACAGGTATGGGCTGAGACGTAGAGAGGCAACATCAACATCAACATCAACAGGTATGGGCTTAGACGTGGAGAGGCAACAGAAACTGAGGTCACCATGAGGGCAGGGAATGAAGAACCACAGATGTGGAGATTTTTTTTTTTCTTTCAATATGCTGATCAATGAGGATGAGGCTGATGAAGATGATGCTACAGAGTTCCATTGTGGACTGAGACTGCATGACAGGCTGTTCCCTTCACTTACTTTCTTTATGTATCCTGGTAACAACCAGGCCTGAGAGATACAGACACCTGCAGTATTTGTCTGGAAATCTGTCTGGAAATCTGAACAACACTGAGAAATGCATCCATTATTTTTTCTTTTTTGTTGTAACTGCTTGCTATCATTTTTACTTCACATCCTTGATCCCTTCACCCCTAAGGAAGCACCGGTCTGTTTCTCCCTTGTCTGATGGCTTCAGAAGGTTCTGCTGGCTCCTTGACACTTGCAGATGATCCTGCGTGAAGATCTTGCTTCTGTTTTTAGGCTCTGACCCAAACACCAAAGACAGCCTGGTTTGTGTAGTGTGCATGCTACAGACATGATCAACAAACGTCAACAGAAATTGCTGATATTAAAAAAAAAACAAAATTCTGGCATCCTCTTCAAGGAGATGAAGCTGTAACTGAAACTGAACTTTCAGGTGACACATAAAAACAAGGTAAAAACTGGAAACATTGTTTCATCCACCAAACTTGTTCAGATTTGGATGGACGTTCATCTATGAGGTTTCGTGGGGTCCTGAACTTCAGAAACCCTACTTTGAGCGCTCTCTGATTTCCGAGTCAGAGACAGGCATCTATGTGGTGATGAAAGCCCTGAAGACGTCGTCAGCAACATGTGAGCAGTACACAAGGCACAGGCTATCCCCCCACCCACCCCCACCTCTTTCTGATGGAAGTCGTCAGCAACATGTGAGCAGTACACAAGGCACAGGCTATCCCCCACCCACCCCCACTCTTTCTGATGGAAGTTGTCAGCAACATGTGAGCAGTACACAAGGCACAGGCTATCCCCCCAACCACCCCACCTCTTTCTAAATTCCACTAAAACGAAAACAAAAAAATACTGAAAACATATTTCTAAGCATCATCTTCAAGAAAACCTCAAAACAACATTAACAGTCGGAATGCTGGCAAAATCACCTGGCAGATGCCTTGTTAAGTAATTCTGAATAGATTAACATGTTAAGTAATTCTGAATAGATTAACATGATCAACCCTGGCAAAATCACCTAGTACATGCATTATCAGGGGTGGGACTCTCCATAAAGGAAAAAAGAGGAAACAGTCTAGGGGGGGGGTCCGGGGGCATGCCCCCCCAGAAAATTTTGTGTTGCTACATTCAATTCTGTGCAATCTGGTGCATTTTGAGACTGAAATTAAATTTTAAAGGTAAAAGCCAATATTGTTTTTTGTGTGTGTTTTTTTTTCTAATTGGAAATGAAATGAGGCAGGGAACAGTAAACAATAAACAGTAACAAGTGGGGTAACGTTTGCTCCCATAAGAAAACCTGACACAGAGTAACTTTTATTCAAGACTGGCACAGCCTTTTAAACTTGAATAAAGTCAGACAAATACATAGACGAACAATCTAATAGTGGGGGAAAATAACAAGTGCAGGCCAACAACTGAACTGTCCTCGCAATAATGACTTGGCAAAGATTTGGACTTAAGGAGAGGGGGGGGGGGGGGGGGGGGGCAGTTCGAAGATGGAGAAACTGGGAACATGAAATTAAGAAAATATATTACAGAGATGAAAACTCTTCACTAACTGCACAAGGGAACCATTGCAATCCCTTTTGAAGGCAGATATATTTGTATAAAAAAGGCAAATATATCTGCCTTCAAAAGGGATTGCGATGGTTCCCTTGTGCAGCTAGTGAAGAGTTTTCATATCTGTAATATATTTTCTTAATTTCATGTTCCCAGTTTCTCCATCTTCAAACTGCTCCCTCCTTAAGTCCAAATCTTTGACAAGTCATTATTATGAGGACAGTTCAGTTGTTGGCCTGCACTTGTTTTTTTCCCCCACTATTAGATTGTTTGTCTATGTATTTGTCTGACTTTATTCAAGTTTAAAAGGCTGTGCCAGTCTTGAATAAAAGTTACTCTATGTCAGGTTTTCTTATGGGAGCAAACGTTACCCCACTTGTTTACCTTTTTTTTTTTTTTTAACACAAAAAGCTATAAAAATCAACTATACTAATACTATCTTTCACAACTTGGACCAAGTGTAGATGAGAGGAGTTCCTTTTCAACCTAATGGCATACAAAATTAATGCAAGATGTCCAGGTCCCAAGTGTGGAGCTAGACATCTTGCATTAATTTTGTCCGCTGATCCAGAGCTGTCTTGTGCTTGTCGCTTTTAATGTGATCCACCAAAGCAACTTTTCCGCGTGAACTGTAATTTATTGCACTCGGCAAAGATTGCAGTAAGCAAGGCACAGGCATTAAATTTGGCTAATAATGGCCTATCACTTCATCATCATCCACCTTACTCTCCAACCAGTCCCTTCCACTTGTTCTTCAAAGAACTGTCGCAGGAAACATTTTCTCCGCGTGAAACGACGTCTTCGACATGTCGCCATTTGAAGATTGAAAAACCGAAGGAGAAAGTTACCAAGTTAACTGCGAACCAAGCCGTTTAAGAATGGCGAACAGTTTGTGGATAAAATGACACCCGATGTTTTTGAAGACATGAATGAGAATCACAGATCGCTTCGCGGACTGACACGCTATTACGGGGAAAACGAAAAAGGATCTACCGCGGAAATCCGCGGTAAAATCCACCCTGATTATTAAAAAACTTCTGAATGATTAACATGATAAAACCCCTGGGCCAACAACAAGGACCTAGGCAAAAAAGGCGGATCACAAATTTTTGGATCAACAAACAAAAAAAACTGATGAAACAGACATGCAAAAAAAAAATTCACAAAGTATATTCCAGTCTAGTCTGAAGAGTACCGATCATCCAATACCCCCCATCCCATAGACCCCCTTTAATTTGGGACATGGTCCATGATACAACCTGCAATGGAATCTCCTTCTGATCACGTCCTATTTCAGGCACTGGCTCTAGTCTTCAACGCATCCCAAGTGTCAAGGGTTTCTTTGATCACGTCCTATTTCAGGCACTGGCTCTAGTCATCAACGCACTGCCAAGTGTCAAGGTCTGATAAAGTCCTATTTCAGGCATTTGGCTCTAGTCGTCAACGCACTGCCAAGTGTCAAGGTCTGATCACGTCTATTTCAGGCACAGGCTCCAGTCGTCAACGCACTGCCAAGTGTCAGGTTTCTGATCACGTCCTATTTCAGGCACAGGCCCCAGTCGTCAATGCACTGCCAAGTTTTAAAAGTCTTCAGTCACAGCCGGCAAATCATGTCCCGACTCACTTTCTTGCATGAACAAAGCTCAGCCTTGAAAGAAAATCTTGGCGTTCTCTGGACGGCAGCATTCTGAAGGGAACAGGGTCAGCGTCAGGAACTGCCAGAGGTCAAGGGGCGTTTCTCTCTGCCAGGAGGGAAATCCAAACACCTGAAACACAGGGGATGGATGAGGAAAATTGGCTGTGTCTCACACCACCACATATTCCTTCTGATGATGGTAGGGCTGTGCTGCAAGTGTGGGGTCTGTCACTTTTTGCGCACGCGCCACCACACATACATGCACATACGTGCACGCTCGTGCAACACACGCACACACACGCATGCATGTACACACACACACAACACACACACACACACACAACACACACACACACACACACACACACACACTTCTTTCATGAGCTGGCGGATTCATGACATGTTCACCCAAAGAGCTCTGAGGCCTATTTGCACCCTTTTTACATTGTCAACATCAAAATCCACTCAGAAATGCCAAATGCACATGAAATTGTCAACATTAAAACCCAACCACAGCTGCCAAATGCACACAACATTGTCAACATTAACCTTTAGCACACAACATTTTTTCGGGACTTCTTTTTCTTTGTCCCTGCATTCTTTTTCAAGGAGCAAAAAATCTGAGCACCTACTTGTTTTAGATTTGTTAAAATAAAATTTGCTAGTATTGTATGCAGAGACTTGATTTTTTTGTGTACTAATAAAGGGGTAGTGAGGAATGTTTCATGTAATGCACGTTGTTCTGCATGCATGTTTTGACATTGAAAAAAAAGCCATATTCATCATTTCGTCTAGTGATGTCTTTCAACTGTGTGTACGAGTGGATAAGTTTCTCCCTCTTCTTTATTTGACTGGCGTATTTTCTTCACTTGACTGTGTATCTTTCCTTCACTTGACTGGGTATTTTCCTCACTTGACGGTGTCTTTTTCATTGTGGTGTATTTCTCCTTCATGACTGGCGTTTTCTCTTCACTGACTGGCGATTTTCTTCACTTGTGGTGTTTTTCCCTTTACTTGACTGGTGTATCTTTCCTTCACTTCTGGGATTTCTTCTTGATGGGTATCTTCTCCCTTTACTTAACTGGCGTATTTCCTTTAAATTGACTGGTATCTTCTTCACTTGACGGCGTTCTTTCCTTCACTTGAGGGTATTTTCCTTACTTGGGGAACTTGGGCCCCTAATTTTTTCTTCACTTGTGGTGATTTCTCCCTTTACTGATGGTGTATTTCTTCTCTTCTTGTTGTTCCCCTAACAAAGGAAAATTT
>JAFLJL010018386.1:26738-83964 GCA_018398815.1 Conus ventricosus | reverse complement strand
CTCCCTCCCTCTCCTTCCCCTCTTCTCCGCCCCAATCCTCCACCGCCTATGGGAGCAAAACATACCCCACTGTTTACTGTTTAATCGTTTTCTTTCCCTACCTCATGTCATTTCCGATTTTGCTTGATTAGAATTGAGGTTATTTGGTATTTGTTTCTGTCCGTCTGTGTGTTTGCTTTTGATCTCCTTTGCATCTATGGGTGGATCCTCAGGCGTAGGCTGCAAAGACTGTCCCCCTACATTTTATATTATTTGCATAATGTCTTTAGTTTTACAGCAAACTTTTTTTCCTCGCCCACACTTTCGTTTGGTATGCATTACTACTTCCTCGCTGGCTGCTCTGGTGTGCTATTTGAATTTTTTTTTGGCACCCATGGAGTGAGAACACCACCGAAATATGGACTGTGGTGTGTCTCTATTTGACGCCGGGAGCGAGACACAACCAGCCGTGTCTCCCTGAAGTAGTCCCCGATCCATCAGGCGACAAGGGCCCGAGCAAGCAAAACAAATACATCTGCCTTTAAAAGGGAATGCGATGGTTCCCTAATGCAGCTAGAGAAAGTTTTTCATATCAGTAATTTTTTTTTTTAATTTTTAAATTTATTTTCCCAGTTTCTCCCATCTTCAAAACTCCTCCCCCTCCCCTCAATCCACATCTTTGCAGACAGTTTCAGTTGATGCCTGCGCTTGTTTTTTTTTCCCCCACTAATAGATTGTTTCGTCATGTAGTTGACTGACTTTTATTCCAGTTTTAAAAGCTGTGCCAGTCTGAATAAAAGTACCTGTGTAGGTTTCCTTATGGGAGCAAAACATACCCCACTTGTTTACTGTTTATCGTTTTCTGTTCCTACCTCATGTCATTTCGATTTTGCTTTGATAAAATTGAGGGTTTATTTGTTTTTCTGTCCGTGCTGTGTTGTTTGTCTTTTGGAATTCTCCACCTTTGCAATCATTGGTGTATCCTCAGCCGTATGCTCAAAGACTGTCCCCTAACATTTTAATTATTGCATAATGTTCAATAGTTTTACAGCAACTTTTTTCCTCCCCACACTTCGTTTGTTGCATTACAACTACCACGCTGGCTGCTCCGGGTTCTATTGTATTTTTTTTGCACCCATGTGGTGATAACCCCACCTGTATAATGTGACTGAGGTGTGTCTCTATTTTGACGCCGGAGCCAGTGACACAACCATCCCTTGTCCTTCCCTTATGGAGTTCCCCGATCCCAGCATGGGCGAAAGGCATCGGAGCAATCAATACAAATATATCTGGCCTTTAAAAAATGGATTGCCGATGGTTCCCATATGCACTAGAGAAGAGTTTTATCATATCTGTAATTTTTTTTTTTTAAATTTCATTTCCATTATCTCCATCTTCAAACTCCTCCTCCCCTCCCCTCAAGTCCAAAACTTGCCAGACCTTTTCCATTGTAGGCCTGCGCTTGTTTTTTCCCCACTAATTAGATTGTACGTCCAATTTATTTGTCTGACTATATTCAAGTTTAAAAGGCTACCATCTTGAATAAAAGATACTCTTTGTTAGTTTTCCTTATGGAGGCAAAACATACCGGCCACTGTTTTTACTGTTTATCGTTTTCTGTTTCCCTAACCTCATGTCATTTCCGATTTTGCCTTTGAGTAACATGAGTTATTTGTTTCTTGTCCGTTCTGGTGTTTGACTTTTGATCTCCACTTGCATCTTTGGGTGGATCCCTCAGGCGTAGTCACAAAACTGTCCCCTACATTTTATATTAATTGCAAAATGTCTTTAGTTTTACAGCAACTTTTTTTCCTCCCCACACAATCGTTTTGGTTTGCATTTACTACTCCTCTCGCTGGTCTGCTCTGGGGGAGCTATTGGATTAGTGTTTTTCACCCATGGAAGGGTGAGAACCACAGTATAATGGGGACCTTGTGGTGTGTCCTCAATTAGACGCCGGGAGCGCGGACACAACCAGCCGTGATCTCCCTGATGAGTCCCCGACCCGCGGGAGAAAGGCCCATGAGCATGCCAATACAAATATATCTTCCTTTAAAAGGGATATGCGATGTTCGCTTATGCCGCTAGAGAAAGAGTTTTCACATCATTAACTATTTTTTTTTTTAATTTTAATTTCATTTTCCCAGATTCTCCATCTTCAAACTCCTCCTCCCCTCCCCTCAAGTCCAAATCTTTGCCAGACAGTTCAGTTGTGTGGCCTGCGCTTGTTTTTTCCCCCCACTATAGATTGTCGTCATGTATATGTACTGACTTAATCAAGTTATAAAAGGCTGTGCCCAGTCTTGAATAAAAGTTCTCTTCGTTAGGATTCCAAAATAATGGGAAGCAAAAACATACCCCCACTAGTTTACTGTTTTATACGTTTCTGTTCCGCTACTCTCATGTCATTTCCAATAATAAATGTTTTGATGAGTCTCAGAAGAATGAAAGAAAAAAATAAATAAAAAGGAAAAACATAAACAAATATTGACAACGTTTCGGTCATTAGACTGCCTTCAGGATTTGTGACATACAAAGAAAGGAACGACAAATAATACGTAGAGTGAAAAATACGAATAAAAACATACTTAAACGTACTATGACGTGCCCTCAGGTGTGTGTGTGTGCTTGAGTCTGTGTGAGCGCGCCGCCTGCGTGATTGCATGCCGTGCCTTAGCACGTTCTCCGCTCGTGGTGTGTACGTAGTGCGTCCTGCACACGACACGTGTGGTTGTGTGTTGTAACGTGTGCAATGCCTGCGCACACACGTGTGTGAGTGTTGTGAGTGTGTGTGTGAGTGTGTGCAACGGGAAAAAGGAAAATTCAGTGTCCCAAACCCATTTCACCTCCGAGGAAAAAGAGGCTATAAGAGGGAACTGACAAACAGAACAAGATAGAGAAAAAAAGAGAGAGGTAGATGAGGATTCTTATGTTTGGAAAGGGGGCGCATCAAGTGTGTAAAAGAAAGTGGAGCGAGTGTAGATGAGGAGTCATATTCTTGGAAGGGGCACTTAGAGGGAGTGAAAGAGGAAAAAAATTTAAATATATATATATATATATAAATATGTAAAGTCGATGCTATAGATTGTTCACATGTGTAATGTGCTATGAGTAATGCCTACCGTAAGGTGGAGATGATGTTTTGGGGTAAAATATATTACGCATACATGTGATGTTATAGATAATCGAAATATGCCACATGGTGGTTGTGCATAAGAATAATGTAAGGTGATGTTATAGATATGCAATATATGTACAAGGTGTGCATAAGAAAAAGGTATGTGAAGATATAAGATCTGCTAAATATGTACGATGGGGAGTGGATAAGATAAAGTGTGAATGGCAAATTGGGGATGGGGTATCGAGAAAGGGGTGGAGGAGGAGGTTCTGTGGTAAAGTAAAGAGCTGGAATGATTCAAACTAATACAACAATCATTTTCCCTTTTTCACCCCAACCGGCATTACCACACCAAGCCGCCACGACGTTAAATACGGCTTAGAGAGGGGGGGGACAAGAAACAACATCCTGTAAGTACGTATCTCTCGCATATGGATAAAGAACATCATCCCTCAGTCATAGATCCATTTCCAATATTCTCCCCCCAACTGGCATTAACATACCAAGGCCAGTACACTATTCCACTTTTTGTAAATGACCATCATCCTACACAACAGTGAAATCACACTCACACCATGAAAATAATCAGTCAACCAACAATCATTTGTTTACGCACCTTCATTCCTCCACCGGCATTATTATCACCAATGCCACAGACATAGACCAACTTGCAATAACAATGATTCATCCTCCTACAGTACTGTTGGATCTCGAATGATCCATGATCATCACCCCTCATCATTCGACCCCCCACCCCCAGCCCCCCACACCCTGGTTCCTGACCCGTCAGTATTATACTAATGTCACCACATTATTTCCCTATCACAAAGACCATCATCGTACAGTATCTCACTATGACAATGAACCACACCCACACATCATTATTATATTCCTTGTATTTTCCAACTGGCACTATTTACCAGTGCTACATTATACCACCTTCATGACAATGACCCTCACCCTAAAGTACTGCTGATCCCAAATGTATCACCATCCATCGTGTCAATAGAAAAACTGTCATCCAGCCAGTGAACACCTTCATACTGTCAATATATATATGCAAATGAGGATAGCTGACCAACTGGCAAAGGAAGAACAGCAGCCCCAACTAGAACAGAAAGTACCTCCTTTGAAAAATCAAAAGTATAATCAATGAGAAACCAAAAACCAAAAAGGCAGATGGCTTGAGCAGCACACTCCCAGACTTCAACAAGAGGGATGGACACTACCGGATTCCCATATCAGACCTTTGTGATGCTTAGGACATGGCACTCCCGACTGAGACTTCACATGTCACTATAACCGCACAATGGCAAGTCTGCATAATCATCCATGCAGTAACAGCGCCAACGACCTAGCCTGCCAACACACTGATAATGGAAAGCCCTATTGACCACAGTAGGGCCTTCGCCATACATGCAGCCTTCGCCAATTCCCCAGGATTTCCTACCTAAGTTAAACAAGGAAGAAGACCATCCTACAGTACTGATGAATCTCAAATGATCATCACCCATCAGTCACTGATCCACCTCCCCCCCCCCCCCACCCTCAACCAACATCAAACTACTACTGTGCCACCAACATCAAAACACCTGTGGACAATGAACCACATCCCACAGTACCTGTAATCACAGTTAGGAATCCAGTAACAACAATGATTCATCCTGTAGCACCGTTATCAAATGACCACGCACCCATCAGGTTTCCCTTTTTTTTTTTTAAATTAGTAACAAGAATGATTATCAACCTGTAGCCCTGTTGTTATCAAATTGGCACACCCAGTAAATTTATCAACATTATTTATAAAATTTATACAAAAAAAACCCCCAATGAGTGTGTGGTGTGTGTGTGGTGTGCGTGTGGTCGTGTGGCATGTGGAAGTGGAAGAGTGTTTTGCACAAGAGTTTTTGTATAGCCTCATGCGTGTGTGTGTGTGAGCTTAATGTTGTGTGTGTGTAGTGTTGATTTCATCTATGCAATGGTCACCTATTCATCAGTCTTATAGTGTCATTTCCAATATTTTCTGCTCAAATTGGCATTATCAATAACAACCTACAGTAAAATATAACATATAAAAAAAAGAAGGAAAAACCCCTGAGTAGGCTGGACACCACTCAGTGTGATGTGTGGGTGCACAAGCTGATACACATAAACTGCCCAGTCATACAGTGCAAAAATAAATGCAGGCACACCAGCCACACACTCTTCATGTTTTTTTATAAAAAGAATGCTACACACCCTTTTATTTAGGCTTCCTCAAGCATCCTATAAAACGAAGTTAAAACATCTCAGTGTCAAAAAAAGTAGAGTACAACTGTACTGACCCATTGGATGTTGATGTCCTTCGGCACCAGTGTGCAGTTGAGAACGGGACAGAATATTTGTACTCTCTTTTTGACACCGAGATGTTATAACTTCGTTTATATAGATGCTGACGAAGCTAAAATAAAGGCGAAAAGCATCATTTATACAAAAAACATGAAGATGTTTGACGGCTGGTGTGTCTGCATTTATTTTTGTACGTTATTAAATATGATAAAATATATATATATAATATATATATATTATATATATAAAATATATAAATATATAGAATTGTGTTAGAATTGGTTGTTTATGTGTGTGAAACACCGACACAAACAGTCTCAACATGACCAAAAATTCCACCAAAAACCCTCTCCCCTCTCTCACACCCCCCACCCTGCCACCCAACCCCCTTTTATTCCCCAACAACACTATTTGCATGAATTTCACCCCCCCCCGCCCTTCCCCTTCTCCTCAACGTTTGTGTGGGAGAGAGATATGAACTCCTCTCACTTTCGCCTCTACATTATCCTCTACCACCCCCCCTTCCCATATTCGCCCCTCCCCCCCCCCCCCCACCTAATGATATCTTACCCACCCAATGAATCCATTCCCATTCACTTCCAATCATTACTATCATTTACCCACACTCCCCACAAACGACTAACCCACACATAAACTACAAATATCAACCATCACCGCCCCATTCAAATTGATTCAAATATTTATTTATATCTTTTGTATTCAATATATTACAACAAATTTTAATTCTTTATTGAAATTATTCATTTAATTAATATTAGATACTTAATTTAATATAAAAAAAAACAACATATTTGGTGTTATGGGATCATGCAACATTAAAATATACTACTCACACTCTCTGCCTCCCCCGACCCCCTTCTCTTATCTCTCTCTCACTCCTGATTCTTAAATATATTTAATTGCATTTTCCCTGTATTTCATTGTAATTTCATGATAGTCCCCGTTCTTCTGCCTGTGGATAAACTTTCCACTACTCTTTCTCTTTCATGGTGTACACAAGTCAGCGTTTGGTTTTGATCTGTGACCAGGTAATAAGCCTGTAAACACTGTGTCAACGTAAGTAAACTAAGCCTGTAAACACTGTCAACAACTGGGAAATATGCCCTGTAAAACACTGTTCATGACCAGGAAATAAGCCTGTAAACACTGTCAACAACTGGGAAATAGCCTGTAAACACTGGTCTATGGTGATATGTAAATAACCCATTTTTGAATGTGTAATAGCTAAATAACCCATTTTATTGAATGTGTATTTGCCAGTATGTCCTATATTTGGTTTCTTACTCCGCAAAATAATTTTTTTTATGTTTTTAAAACAATCTGGAGATGTAAACAAAACATAAGCAGAAGTTGCTAGCATCCTGAGAATATGTAGAGTGTTGTTATCTGTCAAAAATATGATCATTGTGAATTGATGTAGATAATCATAACTGCGTGTGTACTGTGCGCACGGATCATCCTGTGACAGGACTTGCAGGTCTTTCTGAATGCAGAACACATCCTGGAAGGGAGTGTAGAGTGTGTGCCCTGGTGTGACAGACTTGCAGGTCTTTCTGAAGGCAGAACACGTCATGAAAGGGAGTGTAGAGGTGAGCCTGGTTGACAGACTTGCAGGTCTTTCTGAAATGCAGAACACTTCATGAAAGTGAGTTAAGCAGTGTGGCCTCTGTGTGACAGGACTTGCAGGTCTTTCTGAAGGCAGAGAACACATCATGAAATGGCGGTAGAGTGTGGCCCTGGTGTGACAGGACTTGCAGGTCCTTACTGAAGGCAGAACAATCATCCAAGAAAGGGAGTGTGTAGTGTGCCCTGGTGATACTGGACTTGCAGGTCTTTCTGAAGGCAGAAACACTTCCATGAAAGGGAGATGGTAGAGAGTGGCCCTGGTGTGACAGGACTTGCAGGTCTTTCTGATGGCAGAACACATCAAGAAAGTAGTGTATCAGTGTGGCCTGGTAGTGACCGGACTTGCAGGTCTATCTGAGGCAGAACCACTCAAGAAAGGGATAGTACAGTGTGGCCCTGTGTTACAGGACTTGCAGGTCTTTCTAGGCAGAACACATCATGAAAGGTGAGTGGGTAGTGTTGGCCCCCCCAGGTTGTCACATTACTTGCAGGTCTTTTCTGAAGGCAGAACACATCATGAAAGGGAGTGTAAGGTGTGGCCCTGGTGTGACAAGGACTTGCATGTCTTTCTGAAGGCAGAACACTTCATGAAAATGAGTGTACAGTGTGGCCCTTGAGTTGACAGGACATGCAGACTTTCCAGAAGGCAGGAACACATCATGAAAGGGAGTGTACAGTGTGGCCCAGGTGTGAACAGACTTGCAGGTCTTTCTGAAGGCAGACAAACACATCATGAAAGGGAGAGTGTAGTGTGGCCCTTGTGTGACAGGACTTGCAGTTCTTTCTGAAGCAGAACACATCATGAAAGGGAGTGGTACAGTGTGGCCCTGGTGTGACATTACTTGCAGTCTATTCTGAAGGCATAACACCTCATGAAAGTGAGTGTAGAGTGTGGCCCTGGTGTGACAGGACATTGCATTTTCTTTCTGAAGGCAGTAACCATCAAAAAAGTGAGTGAAGGTGGTGTCCCTGTTGTTACATACTTGCAGTCTTTCTGAAGGCATAACACATTATTTTTATTCCCATGAAAAGGGAGAGGTACAGTGTGGCCCTGGTGTGACAGACTTGCAGGTCTTACTTGAAGGCAGAACACTTCATGAAATGGGAGTGAACAGTGTGGCCCTGGGGCGCTGTCCAAGACTACATAGCAGCACACTTTTAGATGCATCCAAGCAGATGACTTGAAAGTCGACCCAGTGAGTATCCAGTCTTCCCGTTAAGCTTTGGCAACGCTCAGCCTTGGTAGGAGTTACCAGGGGACGAGAAAACCACAACGCACAGCACATACACAACACACAACGCACACACACACACAATCAACACAACGTACACACACACACAAACAACACCACGCACACACACACACAACACACAACGCACACACATTACACAACACACAACGGTCACACACACACACACCACACACGCCCACACACACAACAACACACAACGCACACACACACAACAACAACACAACGCAACGACACACACACAAACACACAACGTGCACACACACACACAACACACAACTCTCACACACACACAACAACACACACG
Source organism: Conus ventricosus (assembly GCA_018398815.1). NCBI lineage: Eukaryota > Metazoa > Mollusca > Gastropoda > Neogastropoda > Conidae > Conus > Conus ventricosus. The sequence goes on along the minus strand of JAFLJL010018386.1, from coordinate 75,335 downwards.
CCACACACACACACAACCCACAACGCACACACACACACAACACACAACGCACACACACACACAACACACAACGCACAACAACACAACACAAACACACAACGCACCACACACACAACGCACACACACACACACACACAACGGCACACACACCACAACACACGACACACACACAACACACAAAAACTCACACACACACACAAACACACAACTCACACGACACACAAACACACACAACGCACACACACACACAACACACAACGCACTAACACTCACACCCACAAACACACACACATAACACACAACGCACACACACACACACAACACAAGGACTACGCAAACACACACACCACAACACACACACCGCACACACACACACAACACACCAACGCACACACACACACACACACACAACACACAACGCACACAACACAACACACACACACAACACACAACGCACAACACACCCACACACACAACACACCACACAACGCACACACAAACACACACACAACACACAACTCCCACACACAACGCACACACAACCCAAAAACACACACACACACAACCGCACAACAACACACAACACACCCACACACACACACACACACACACACACACACACACAACACACACACTCAACCACTCACACACACACACACCACACACACACACATGTAGGGCCTACTGCAAGGCAAAACCCAACTGTCCTGCTTGACATGATGGCATCCTCCCGCCCCCACCCAGTGTGTGTGTGTGTGTGTGTGTTGTGTGTTGTGTGTGTGTTACCTGAGTAATGTGTACCTCTCAAGGGGTTTCGTACGCCCCCTATTTTCTTGAAAAGTCTTGATATTTGAATCATGACCATTTCAAGGCCTTGTAAAAGTAACTTAACAATAAGCTGAAGGCTAACCCCCCTTGCAAAGTCCTTGAATTTCAAAATCTGTCCCCAATCTGTCCCTCCTCAAAGCAAGGAAGTGACTGTCACTCAAAAATGTTTTTTATACGAAATAAATCCACAATCTCTGTCACTCCATGTGCTTCGTGATCGCCGATCCTCTAGCAACCGCCAACAGCCTAGCTGAAGCAGAAAGGGAAGTAACTCTTCAGTGGACTAGTGTTTGAACTTACTATAGACCCGTAAGTGTTAGAAGCCAACAGAGTTCTTTCCCTTTGTTACCATCGGTGTTGAGTCGACGTCTATGTTTTTGCGCCAAATAAGCTACTGAACCCCTGCAAGATGGGGAAAGAGACTGCGTTTCATATGATATGTGGGCATAAAAAGATGCTTTCAAAGGTTGGTTTACATCTTGGAGGAAAACGAACACTCAGCAAGTTGTCACATTTGGTGTCCAAGAATAGTTTAGTAACTCGTTTATGGGCATCAATGCTAGTTAGAGACAAGCTTGATGTAGTGAAACACAAACGGTTGAGGAACATTAACAGATAATAAGAGAAATGCCGGTGTGCCACACAGCTACCATGTCATGGACATCACCTCTTGGATAACCGTACTCCTCACCAAGATCGAACCACCGGGAGCAAAGGCAGAGACTGGCATCAACTCCATCCACTTCAAGTTTTATCCTGCAGTTGACAGGGGGTGGTCTCAAGATGCACCTACCACATCAGCAGCTGCAGGTCTTCCAAGCAGCTTTTTCTAACAGAAAACGATCGACGAATCTTGCACGCAAGAACGATTTCCAACTGCAGAGGTGAATTGGCCTTAGTTTGCCATGGAGAAGCAATACTTACTCAATCACAGTATCACTGGTGTTTGGAGAAATCAAAAAAATTTTTCCATCGTTTTCTGTTGCAGAAACAAGTTTAGTGACCTGCAGTGAAACTGAAGCCAGGTAATTGAGCACATTTGATTAGCACCCCCCACTTTTCTGGATTTGCAGACTCGCAAAGTGAAGTCTTCTGATGGCAATGTATTGCTTTCGTGAAAGTTTAAATCATGAACTGAAGCAAAAACAGTTGGATGTGTTCATACTCCCGGGGGGTATTTTTTATTTTGGGACGAAAAAGAGGGACAACGCGATACCTCACATCTCGTTTTCCCTTGGACATTGCCACAACAGACCATTTGTACTCTGGAACATGCTGACATGCTGTGGCCACTGTGGGCAAATCAGAATTCTACAGTTGTCCATGAAGTCCCAATGTGAACTTGGACACATATGATAAACTGCTGAAGACATATAGAGGAGATACCAGCAATGAGATTGTTTAATGTAGGTAGTTGTGGATTGGCAAGTGATCACAACGCCTTCAGTGTGGGATTGCTGCAGCTGAAAGGTACATAGAGTACAGCATCAGCGCGAACCCCACCCTTTTGAGCTGTTTCAAAAGATTCTCCTTGCAAGGAGAGAGGACTTCTCTATACAAACAACAGTGTTGCACTGAATTTCCCCCCAGAATTTTTTGCAGTGTCCGAGGTTAGAATGTGGCAGTGTGTTAATCGCCTTCAGGAAAGATCTTGCCTCACAGTTGTGAAATATGTGAAAATACACAGGCAGCAAGTAATGAAATGATCGCCACACTGAAATCCTTGTCATGTTTGCAGATCAGTGTCACAATTGATCCACTGTTTCCCTGCATAAGCAGCAGATCATTTGAGTCTGTGGCCAAAGGAGAATGCCCTTCTGGCCAAATACCCATCTGACAAACCATTGTTTGCCTTTCTTGCAGAGGACCCTGTTCAACCTGAATCTGAAACAGACACAGTAAATTGTAAAGGAGGGAGGTGCACAAAGGGCAATTGACACCATTCCTAACTTTTTGAACTCGCCAAAAAACTTGCAGACACGAGTCAGCAAAAGAGACAAGGAAAAGTGGAATGTGGATTTCCTTGCCAACATGACTATGCAACAACTTGTACAAGTACTGAGCAAGTGAAGGAAAAGTGTAATCAGAATTTCAGCTTGTGAGAAAATAAGCATCTAAGAAGAAGTACATTGCTAATATTGACAAAATAATCTGACAAGACACCACAGCGTGTATACCATTGTACGCTCTCTGGCATTGGCTCAATCCAGGGGTTGATCTGTCAGAACAAGGAACTAGCAGAAAATAGACTTGAAAAAGATGTCTGGGGAGATGGTAAACCGTAAACGTTGACTCGTCGGACTGTGACAGCATCATCCAGCCAGTACAAGACATCCTGTATAGAGGCTGTGCTGCACTTTCCCCGACTGGCAGGACTTTGACATGACGAAGTGGACGTCCTGGACGACTGTCAATTCCCTCTAGCTCAATCAGTCGGAAAGATTAGGGAGCTTCCTATGTCAAGGTTTGCGCAAGATGTTGTTTAATTGTCCCATTGACACAGCTCTGATGAAAGGGTTTTTCTTTAAACAAGCACATCTCGACAGACAACATGATCAAAAAGCTTTTGACAGCGGCAGCAGAGTCACAATCGCAGACCACCTACCAAGGCTGGAGTGCTGACAAGGTTGAAAAGACAAAATCACTCCTGTATAATGCGCCGATTGCAAGGCAACGTGTACAGACTGTTTATTGAAGCAACCATAAAAAGGCGTGATGCTGAAGCAGCAGGGGAAAAAAGGAAACACTACTTGATGTAGGTTGAGTGATCTGAAAAATGACGAATGAAGAAAACTAGCAAGTTGTGCCGAAGATTTGATCAAACAGCAGAACAACTTGGCAGTGAGGCTGAAAACAGTGTGCAGTTGAAACATGCAGGGGAACTATGATAGCCAAGTCGAACGCAATGAGAAGGTCAGCCAAGGAAGACTTAAGAAGTGTCAAAACATTGAGAAAAAACTCTGTGCAAAACTGGAGCTCAGAAGGAGATTAAACTGTGTAAATGTTCTCCCTTTTCATACTGACTGCAGACGAGATGTGCAACTTTAATATTCCTTAATAGACCTGCGTATAACTGTCTAGCCTTAAGAATTGGAACATGAAGTTGAATCTACATCAAAACTTGCCTCTCTGAAATAACGCAACCTCAATTACTCCCCCATCACGATTTCCAACCTGCACACCCACATAAATTCAAGCTCTTAGGACCCCACCACAAGAGGATTACAATGTCCATAAAACCAGCTGACAAAGGTTGAGCTTTTGTGGTGTGGGACAGTAACCTATATATAGCATAAGCACTCACAACTCAACGACACCACCAGCTACCAAAAACTGAACAGCCCACCTCACCAGTAACCAGAAACTATTTTCAAAACCATTAAGCTCTTGTCAAAAAAGGCCACTTACCCCCTACAGCAAAACTTTATAATCAAGCCAAACCCAGAGAGTCCTCAATTTCTACCTTCCTGCCCAAATTCACAAAGCAAACACCCAATTGTAGACCATCGTCTCAGCCTGCAGTTGCCCCATAGAAAATAATTCCCAGGAATAAACCTCGACTCCATCCTCCAACCCCTCTTCAAGACCTGCCCACGTTCATCAAGGAACACCACTCATGCTCTCAGTCTCATTAATGACCTCCACCTCAACCCGAAGTTTCAGCCCAAATAACTATTCACACTCGACGTGACAACTCTGTATACTATATTCCCCAAGCAGATGGAAACTGCAAGCCCTGTCATTATTATCTCAACCAAAGAACAGATCCTCCCCTGCAACTACAACTCTCATTCGCCTTGTGGAACTTGTCCTCACCAATAACAACATCCTTTACCTTCCTTGGCGACACTTTCAAACAAATCAGTGGAGTCTCCATGTGTACCAAAATGGCCCGCAGCAACGCAAAGGCCCTTATCATGGGAACAGCTATAACACAACTTCCTGCAACAATACCATGGTTCTATCCCTGAATTCTTATAAACTCTACATCTATTACAGGACTATGGTGCTACCTCCATGCCCCATCAATGATCTCCAATTCTTCATCACAGCAGTCCATACTTTCTATCCAGCTATCAAGTTCACTTACGCAATAACTGACAAGAGCATCACTATTCTGACATGAATCCTCCAACACTGATAGTTGACTCCTTCCACCTCCATCCACTACAAACCTACGTACTCCCACTCTTATCTCACTACAGATCCGTCCACATCATCTCCAGTTACGCAAACCATCATACCCTATCTCAGATCATGAGGCTCCGCAGAACTGTTTCACAGAGAAACACTGTCTTTAAGAAAAAGCCCTTTGAAATAGAAACAGTCTCCTTGAACGCCACTAAACACCCGCCAAGACATCATCGATCGTGTGCTCACCAGAAAGTCCAACCATCGCCCGAGCCACAAGCTCAGGAACCCAAACCCCAGGAATTCAACCAGAGACAGACCTGTTGTCCTCCTACACTACCACCATCTACCCACACAGGACGCAAAATTCCCTCCAAACCTAACTGAACACCTTCAGTCATGTGGTGCCCACACAGCTAGATTAATATCCCATCCCCCACTATAGCCTACAAACGGGACAAGATATCCGTGACTTGCTGTTCGAACCAGTCTCCAGCCACACAGACACCAATCTTCTGTAGGCACAAGCCCATGCTATCTGCCCAACAGCAATACCAGCCCCTTCATCTGCACTGCCATTGAAGTGAAAGGACCCATTCACGCATGACCTGTCTCCAAATTCTTCAACTGGCCAAATCAATAACTGGTCAACAACATCGCACATCACCGTAAGTCTAACTTTACATCGGCGATGAACCTGGACTCACACTGACTGTCCAGATCAAGGAACAAAACCTCGCAGACATCAAATACACAGGTACAAACCAGTAGCCAAGCACAACAACACCCCAGCCATCCGAGTACACAATGCAATAGTGAAGGGTCTTGTGGCTCATGAAAACCAGTGACTCGAAGAGACAGGAAGTATAATGGAGTCTCACCTGATTCAAAAACAAGGGCACGCAAAAATCCAGCAGGAATGAATTAAAAAGCATAGTAAATTCTTTGACTTTTATTTTTTTTTTTTTTACTTCCTTCTCCCGAGACAACTCAGGTGTACAATGACTTATGATTCCCTTTTTCCCCATATTAGTACCTTGCAGTGCATGTTTTGGTCTTTTCTATCGTCGAGTGAGTACTTACTCAAAATCCAGTCCCCGACTACCTCAAAGCCACCAGGACAGACTACAGCTACCAGACCATTTCAGATGCCTGACCTCACTTCAAAGCCAAGGCGCTACGGGTGGCGTCCGAGACAAAACCCCGACAAAGACCACCCCCTGTGGAATACAACCCCATACCTGGAAACCAGACGTGGACTTCGCCTTCCCTGGTTAGCGCGTCAGCTTTTTGACCCTACCTGGAGGAAAAGCTGCAAGCTCGGCTTGGACAGTAGCGCGTCACAGTGGCCATTCGCCATCCCCTGGTTGCGCCGACAGCTTTATTTGAACCCTCTGAGGGAAAGCTGCAAGCTCGGCCCACGGGGCTTGTGTACATAGCGCGATCCACAGTTACCCATTATATTTCCCCCACTTTACCACCCCCCCCCCCCCCCAATGTGTGCACTTATTGGAGTGTATATGAGTGCGTACTTGTATGTTCAAGCGCGGCCTCGCACGTTTTATGGTGTGTGAGAGTGTGTGTGTTGTGTTTTTGGCCCGCGGGGCAAGGTTTTTTTATTTTTTTTTTTTTTTGGTGTGTGTGTGTGGGGGGTGTGAGCCTTGCAGCTCTTAGCAGCGGCTGGCCTATAGGGTTTTTTTCTCCGGGGTGTCCTCCCGTTTTCCCTCTCAACCCCCATGTTGCCTTGTGTAGTGGCAACCAACCTTAGGGACAGACTTTGGGTCTGATGCTTTTCTGCGCTGACACTCCTTCATCCCTCTCTTCCCCCCCCCCCCCCCCCCCCCCCCTTTGTCATTTAAAATGCTTTTTTCGAGTTTTATGTATCTTATTTTATTGTGCTTCTCATTGTTCATTTCATTCATATGCAAAACACACCCACTACATAACCATCACACCCTCCTCCCCTCCACACACTACACTTCCCTCCTCTTCTTTCTCTCTCTCATTCTCCACTCTTCCTCTACTTCCAATCTCTCTCCGTCTCTCCCCACTCCTTATTCCCCCTCCACCCCCTAAGTCCATTATAAAATGCTTTTTCGGGTATATTGTAACTTTATTTATTGTGCTTTCCTCTTGATTCATTACATATCATTTTGCTACACCCCCACTACATAACCATCACAACCCCACCCTCCACTCACTCACTTACCCCCTCCTCCTTCTCTCTCCACATTCCTCCACTCATCGCACTCCTTCCACTCTCTCCTCTGTCTCTCCCCACTTTTTCACCCCCCCACCCCCCCTCTCTCTCTCTCTCTTCTCCCTTTCTCTTTTCCTCCTCCTCACTTACACTACCCTCTTTCCTCGAGCCCTAATTCCTTGAACTCTACTCACCCTCTCTTCCACTGTCCCTCTTCCTACTTCACTCACCACTTTGGACTCACAAGGAGTATTGGCATGTTTTATGTCTGGGTTGTTACTTAATTTTGTTTTTCTCTGAGGACGGCATTAATCCGAAAATTTCTTGTCCCTGTTTTTGTTCTGGCAATAAATCGTCGTTACAGTTTCACACTTTTGTATTGTGTGCTCCTCTGCTTTTTTTGTTGTCGTGTTTCAGTAAACGCGCGCATTTTGTTTCATTTGCCGTTTGTACTTTTTTCCTTCACTGTCACTTTAATGTTTGTCTCGTTTTCCCTTGTTGCATTTGTCATCAAGTACCACTATTCCTCCCCCACCTTCTCTACCACCTCTACCTTCCCTCTTCTTTTAGCATTTCTGCCTCAACAACTTTCTCAAGCCTGTCCTTTCCATCCCTTATCCTCTTGATCTCTCTATGCTAAAGCCACTTTACTCTTGCACTAGAACCACAGCCACCTTTCTTTTCTCCGACACTGCTTCACCAAGAATTATCCTGTAGGATTTAAACTCACCACAATTCTCCCTCGACCTTAACAACAAGTACCTAGGATCAAAAACTAACAAAATTTTGGCAACAAGCAAGCTTTCAAGTCATGAAGACCCCCATTCCCAAGCTCTCTAGCAAACCAAACTACCATCGCACCCAGCACACACTATTCATTACTGACAAAGCACTTACACTCACACTCAACCCATACTTCTATCCTGTATCTCAAAATGACAGTCATCAACCACAACGCACTACTCTACCACCACCTGCAAAAAACAAACAGAATAAAATTAATGAAAATTTTTCCACTGCAAACCACGCCTGTAGTTCTTCCCTTTCAGCCCCCCTCCAACACCGGCATCTTACGCACCAGTCTGTTCCTGCCTCCTCTCTGCCACCCCCTCAACCCCTGGACGGCCTGCCGCCCCCTGATCTTCCCGACTGACACCCTCACCACCCTGTCCGCTCTGTTGAAGCTTCTCCTTGAGGCTGCCCCTTCTACGTACCAGTCCTGTCCCCTGCCTCTGCCACCACCTATCAACCCCCTGGACGTCTGCATCCCCTGGATTTCCTACATAACACCCTCACCACACGATCGCCGCTTTCGACTGACAACAAATGTTGATAAACTGGATTCCTTTCCAGGCCCCACCAACAGCCTTGCTCTTCCTTAGCACACCAACCAGATCCTGCCTCTGCCCACCAGCCCTCACCCCCCTGGACACCTACCGCCCGGCCCGCTGGATAATACGACTGACAAACCCTCAACCACCCAGACGCGCTCTGATTGACGGCTCCACCCTGCGGCTTCCCCCTCGCGTACCAGTCTGTTATCCTGCCTCAGCCACCCCCTTCACATCCCCCTGGACTTATACAGCCCCCTGGATTTCCTACTGACACCCACACGCACCTCGCCTCTTTCTACTGACAACAAATGTGATAAACAGTTACACCGCATACCTCCAACCCTCCATCTGTCTCCTCTGAAGAATCTGTACAATCCTAGGGGTCTCAATCATACCCCAGGAGGCCCTCCACCAACAAGTACGACGACCCCATCCATAACTGCAACGCTTCTTTCGTTCCTTAAGATGGATGCCGTGCTGTCACCCCCCCAAACGCACCTATTAAAACCTCTGACTATGAATTTATTTTTCACAAACTTAACCACACCCCTGTGTAACCGAGAACCACCCCGTGGGAACAATGACTTGTAATAGCTACCATCAAAACTTGCCATCTCTGAATTACGCACACTTAAAATTCTCCCCCAGCACGATTTCCCAACCTCACCCCCACAGAAATTCAAGCTCTTTAGTCCCCCACCCACAATATGGATGACATTGTCAAAAAACCATCAGACAAAGTGGTGCGGTGTGGTGTTGGACAGTAAACCTATATAAACATAAGCTCTAGGCAACTCAAACGACACCAACCAGCTACCAAAAACAGTAAACAGCCCACCCTCCCCAGTAGACCAGAAAACTATTTCAAAACCCTTAAGGCTCTTTTCAAAAAAGGCCACTTCCCCCCTACAGCTAAACTGTTAATCAAAGCCAAGACCAGCTAGTCAATTTTCTTACCTTCTGCCCAAAATTCACAAAGCTAACACCCTGGTAGACCCATCGTCACAGCCTGCATTGCCCAGCTTAAAATATTACTAATACCCTCGACTCCATCCTCCAACCCCTTCGATACAAAGACCTGCACCGATCATGAAGGACTAGACCCCCACTCATGGCTCACAGTCTCATTAAATGACCTCACCCACCTCGAACCCAAGTATCAGACCCAAATATCTATTTCAACACTCGACGTGACCATCTCTGTATACAAGTATTCCCCCATGGCTGATGGACTGCAAGCAAGCCCTGGCATTTTTTTTCAACCAAAGAACAGATTCCTTCCCCTGGCAACTACCACTCTCATTCGACTTGTGGAACTTTCCTCACCAACAACACCTTTACCTTCCCTTGGCGACACTATCAAACAAATCATAGTGTCGCCAAGGGAACCAAAAAGGGCCCAGCTAACGCAATCCTTTTCATGGTGAACAGGGTTTGAACCGGAAGGCGTGGGGTCCGGGGCAACAATACCATGGTATTCTAACCTTGAATTCTATACACGCTACATCGATGACGGACTTGGTGCTACCACCAAGCCCATCAATGATCTCCATGTCTACATCACAGCAGTCCAGAACTTTCATCCAGCTATCAAGTATCACTTACGGCATATCTGAACAAGTGCATCACTTTTCTTGACATGAATCTCTCCATCACTGAATAGTGGACTCTACCACCTCCATCCACTACAAACCTACGGACTCCCACACTATCTCGACTACAATCGTCACATCATCCCAGAACCAAAACCAGCATAACCCAATACACAGTTCTTGATGCAACCGCAGACTTTGCTCAGAGAACGACAGTCTTTAAGCTAACAATGAGCCCATTGAAATGAACAGTTCTTCATTGATCGCCACTACCCCGAAGACATCATCGATCGTGCTCTCCATGAAGACCAACTCATCGCCCGCACAAGCTCTGGAACCCAAACCCCATAATCAACCAGATGACAGACCCTGTTGACAGCCTACCCTCCCACCCAACTACCCACCAGGTTCGCAAAATTCCCTCAAACCAATAACCTGAACATCCCTTCATTCTTGTTTCCCACACAGCTAAAATTTAATCCCAGCCCCCTCTAGTTGCTACCAAACAGGGACAAGAATATTCCGTGACTTGCTGTGCTTCCCAGCCTCCACCTCACAGACGTCAATCTCATGTAGTCACAAGCCCATTGCAATCTTGCCCTCAACTGCTAGACCTGCCCCCTTCATCTGCACTGCAATTGAAGATGAAAGGACCCATTTCAACGCATGACAGTCTCCAAATACTTCAACTGCCAAAAAACCATTAACTTGGTCTACCATCATCATGCACCGATGTTACTAAACTTTACATTCGGCGAGACCTTACTCCACTCTGACTGTCATATACAGGAACACCTCGCTGACATCAAATACAACATGACAAACCAGTAAGCCAAAGCACTTCAACCTCCCCAGCCATTCCGAGTACAAAGCAAGAGTGAAGGTCTTGTGGCTCATGAAAACCAGTGACTCAAGACAGGCAGTGAAATGGAGTCTCACCTGATATCAAAAACGGGCACCAGAAATCCCGCTTGAAAGAATTGAAAAAAGCTTTTAATAAAAAGTAAAATCAGTGTACTTTTTTTTTATATTTTTTATTTTTTACTACTCCCGAGACAACACAGGTGGACAATACTTATGATTCCCTTTCCCCTTTAGTACTTGCCCCTGAGCATGGTTGGTCCTTTATCTAATCGTCGAGTGAGGACTACTCAAATCCAGTCCCCGACTAACCTCAAAGCAGCCATACAGCTACAGCTACCTGAACAAATGCAGATGAGAATCCTGTCCTCGTACTCTACTTCAGCCAAGTAGCGACGTGTGGCGTCCGAGTACAACACCTGACTAAGACCAACAACCGGGGAAGACACCCCCATACCCTGCGAAACCACGACGTGGCCATCGCCTTCCCAGGTTTGCGCCGACAGCGTTTGACCCTCTGATAAACTGCAAGCTCGCTTGACAGAGCGCAGTCACAGATTCCCTTCGCCTTCCCTGGTTGCTCCCGACAGCAGTTGACCCACTGATAAAGCAGCAAGCTCGCTTGGACCATAGCGCGACACAGTATACCCATTTAAATCCCACTGTTTACCACCGACCACCCCCCCCCCCCCCCAATGAGTGCACTTAATGTGCGTGTATATGAGTGCGTACAGATTTGTTTTTCAAGTGCCGCGCGCGCACGGTTGTATGATGTGTGTGTGTGTGGTGATTTTGCCCGGGCAAGGTTTTTTTTTTTTTTTTTTTTTTTTTTTTTTTTTTTTGTGGTGTGTGTGTGGGGGGGGTTAGAGGCCTTGCAGCTCTTAGCTGCGTCTGGTCTAGTGGTTTTTATCACGGGGTCTCCCCGTTTACCCTCACACCCCATGGTGCTTGGGTAGGCCAACCTACCCTTGGGTCAGACTTTGGTCGGGTAATGCATTAGGGCGGCTGACCTTCCTATCACGGTCCCCCCCCCCCCCCCCCCATTGTCATTTAAAATGCTTTTTCGAGTTTCATTGTATCTTATTTATTGTTCTTTCTCTTGTTCTTTCATTCATATGCAACACACCCACGTAACATACCATCACACCCTCCCCCTCCAACACACACACCTTCCCCTCCTCTACTCTCTCTCATTCTCCACTCTTCCTCTACTTCCATTTCTCTCTCCGTCTCTTCCCCTCTCTTTCCCCCCTCCACCCCCTATGTTCATTTAAAATGCTTTTTCGGGTATATGTATCTTATTTATTGTTCTTTCCTTGTTCATTGTCATTCATTTGCTACACACCCACTACATACCATCACACCGCTCACCCTCCCCCTCACTCTCTTTGGTCCCCTCCTCTTCTCTCTCTCATTCTCCACTACTTTCTCTCCTTCCCACTCTCTCTCTGTCTCTCCCACTCTTTTTCCTCCCCACCCCCCTCTCTCTCTCTCTCTCCTCCCTTTCTCCTTTTTTTCCTCCACCTCACTTTACTCTACCCTCTTTCCTCGTGCCCTATTCCCTTGAACTCTACTCCACCACTCACTTCCACTGTCCCTCTGTCCTATACTTCACTCACCACTTTACATCACAAGGGGAGTATTGTGCAATGTTTTATGTCTGTACTTTTTTTGTTTTGTTCGCTGTAGGTAAGGCATTTTGCCGAAAAATTTTCTTGTCCTGTTTTGTGTCGTGCAATAAATCGTCGTTACTTCACACTTTGTTTTGTGTGCTCTTCTGCTTTTTTGTCTTATAGAAGTACTTTTATTTTTTCTGCCATGTGAGTGCAAAGTGTGTAAGGTATTGGAAGAACTCCGAAGGTGTATATTTTCTATGTACTGAAGAAAAATCGACAAAGGGAAAGTTTCTGCAAAGGTGACTGTATCCTCCTGTGCATTCAGACTCAAGACTATCATTAGTAACGGAAGCGGTGGTCAGCATCTGTGTGCTGGTTGTGTTAAACTGTAAAGTCACAGTGTAATTCAGAGAAAACAATGACAACTGTACCTGCTCTTCTTCCATCTACTGGACTGACCAGTTGTGCTAGCATGAATACGAGGTAAGAAATGATGTTAAGTTAATGATTGATAGTAACAGGCTGCTCATAGAGTTTAATAAACATAACTTTGCAAGAAAGTTGTTAATTACTACCCCTTGAATGAAGCTGCTAACCCCTGGAATTCCTTGAAAACCCCTTGAACTTCTTTTTGATATCTGTGGGACCCTGACCTCTGTGTGTGGTGTACCTGTGTATGTGTGTAACTGTGTGTGTGCTGTGTGTGTGTACCTGTGTGTGTGTGTATGTGTGACAATTTGCACAACAACTAAATGCTTCACACTGTCAGTCAGTGGCTATACTCTTTCTTCGACCCCTCCCTCTCCAAAATGATGTGATCTGCCCTGGCATGGAATCACAGTGGTGTTGAATGAGTCGTTGCCTGCTTTTACTCTCCTGAAATAGGTAGTCCTGTCTAAGTGCTCCATGGAATCACAGTGGTGCTGAATGAGTCTGTTGCTGCTTTCACTCTCCTGAAATGGGTAGTCCTGTCTCAGTGCTCCAGGTGGACAGAGTAAAAGGAGCTGAAGGTTACCTCTGTTGGATGAAGGACATTCAACGTGAATGTGACCAACAGTAGAGGAGAAATGGCCGACACAATGAATCTTCTCAACACCATCAACCAGTTTATCTTTCTTTCTTTCTGCAGGCTGATACTCCTGCGGACACTGCCTGTACAGACAGTCAGTGGAGTTTTGTGTGTATGACAGTTTTTTTTTTTATCCCAGCCATACTCCATCTTCGGGGAAGGTGCATGTTATGTGTAAAGTGTCATCCATACCAACAGCCAAACTGGTCTTCTCTTCCAAAAGTTGGTCATGGGATTTTATGTGTGTGCAAGATGTTGTGCTTGCGTTCACACACGGAACCTCGGTTTATAGCTCATTCGAAGGACTGTATGGGGAATGGAGTCAAAACCATTGTTAACTCTGTGGGAAAAATCCCCCTGTACTGAAATTCAAACCCGAAACCCCAGGATCATGAGTCCAGCGCTCTATCAACTGAGCTATTCCGGCCCCCCATCATCTAGTAACATCCTGAAAGGAAATCCTAGTCAATATTCACAGGAAGTGTGACAAATCCTCACATGGTATTCCCCAGCTGATTGTGTGTGTATGTGTGTGTGTGTGTGTGTGTGTGTGTGTGTGTGTGTGTGTGTGTGGTGCATGTGATAAATGCTTTTTTTTCCCGTCAGATCGATATACAAGGAACTAAACACAAGACAACCACTCGAGCCTCCACTTGGCATGATGACTGTTTTCCTTCTTCTCATTTATAAACTAACCAAGTGACATTTCACGCCAGTTTCGATGACCTGTCCACTGGTGACAAAGTTTCAGGACACTTCAAAAAGGAAATGAACCCTGCTGACAAGGGGAACTAACGGAAAGGATGCAGTGTGTGGGGACATGAACCCTGCTGACAATGGGAACTAAGGGAAAGGATGCAGTGTGTGGGGACAGACTGATAACAGGGCACAGAACAACACAACACTTCACTCTCTCTCCATCTCTCTCTTTCTTATGTGCCTATGACCTGTATGCAATAAAAAATATTCACATGAAATTCATATTTTCCCTCTCTCTGTCATAGACTCAATCTCTCTCTCCTCTCTCTCTCTCTCACTTATAGACCACATCTCTCTCTCTCTCTGTCAGAATCAATATCTCTCTCTCTCATAGACCAAATCTCTTTCTCTCTCTCTCCCTTTCTCTCTCTCTCTCTCTCTCTCTCTCTCTCTCATCTCTCTCTCTCTCTCTCTCTCTCTGTCAGACTCAATATCTCTTCATGATCAAATCTCTCTCACAACACACACCACACACACACACACACACACACACACACACACACACACACACATACTTGAAAACACAGAACTACATTCAAAAACATACAACTACATATAAACACAATCACAGACAAACTTGCTCACACTTTATGGTCAAAACAGTTATACACAGAATATGAAAGACAATACCACAAATCAAAGGGGGAAAAAAAAACTCCTGCGTGTTAGTTACTTTACTAATTCTCAAACCATCTTAGTACAATACTGATCTCTCTCTCTCTGTCTGCTTCTCACATACTCACACACTGGTGCACACAATCCCAGCTCAGAGCCCACTACAAAGTCATCTGCAGCATTTTTCATACCATGCAAAACAACTGACGCATGAAAACCAGCAAGGTGTTTAAAATGGTCTAAAGAATCCCAGTAAACATGGTTAAGAAACTTTTAGTTGTTTCTTTTTAATAAAAAAAACAAATACTATTGGTGTATTAATATCACTCAGCTGTCAGACTTGTCAGCATGTTCTGATTCTTCAATTTCACATTAATATCCCTCCACAGTCAGACTTGTCAGCCATGTTCTGATTCTCCAATTTCATTATTACTATCACTCCACAGTCAGACTTGTCAGCCATGTTCTGATTTTCCAGAGTTTTTTGTTTTCTTTCTGTCGTTTCTTCAGCCTCACTCCCCAACTCACACCCCCACCCCCACCATTCTTTCTGGCTCCCCACCCACAGCCACACCCTGGCTGGTCCAGTCACAGGCCTTGCCCTGTAACCCACAGAGAGAGTCACTGTCTGTCACAGGCCTGCCCCTGTAACCCACAGAGAGAGTCACTGTCTGTCACAGGCCTTGCCCCTGTAACCCACGGAGAGTCACTGTCTGTCACAGGCCTTGCCCTGTAACCCACAGGGAGAGTCACTGTCTGTCACAGGCCTTGCACCTGTAACCCACAGGGAGAGTCACTGTCACAGGCCTTGCCCCTGTAACCCACAGGGAGAGTCACTGTCTGTCACAGGCCTTGCCCTGTAACCCACAGGGAGAGTCACTGTCTGTCACAGGCCTTGCCCCTGTAACCCACAGGGAGAGTCACTGTCTGTCACAGGCCTTGCCCCTGTAACCACAGGGAGAGTCACTGTCTGTCACAGGCCTTGCCCCTGTAACCCACAGGGAGAGTCACTGTCTGTCACAGGCCTTGCCCCTGTAACCACAGGGAGAGTCACTGTCTGTCACGGCTTGCCCCTGTAACCACAGGGAGAGTCACTGTCATGTTGTAAGAGGAAAACCAGGGGAGACATCTACTGCTGCAGAGTGACGTCGGTGGTGTTCCATGGCGTCTGTTCTGACCCAGCATACACAGGACACTGACCCCTGACCCCCTGCTGACACAGGACACTGACCCCTGACCCCCTGCTGACAGAGGACATGACCCCTGCTGACACAGGACCCTGACCCCTGACCCCTGCTGACACAGGACACTGACCCCTGACCCCTGCTGACACAGGACACTGACCCCCTGCTGACACAGGACACTGACCCCCTGACCCCTGCTGACACAGGACACTGACCCCTGACCCCTGCTGACACAGGACACTGACCCCCTGCTGACACAGGACACTGACCCCCTGACCCCCTGCTGACACAGGACACTGACCCCTGACCCCTGCTGACACAGGACACTGACCCCCTGCTGACACAGGACATGACCCCCTGACCCCCTGCTGACACAGGACACCACCTACTGACCCCTGCTGACACAGGACACTGACCCCCTGCTGACACAGGACACTGACCCCTGACCCCCTGCTGACACAGGACACTGACCCCCTGCTGGACACAGGACACTGACCCCTGACCCCTGCTGACACAGGACACTGACCCCTGACCCCTGCTGACACAGGACACTGACCCCCTGACCCTGCTGACACAGGACACCACCTACTGACCCCCTGCTGACACAGGACCTGACCCCCTGACCCCCTGCTGACACAGGACACTGACCCCTGACCCCTGCTGACACAGGACACCACCTACTGACCCCTGCTGACACAGGACACCACCTACTGACCCCTGCTGACACAGGACACCACCTACTGACCCCCTGCTGACACAGGACACCACCTACTGACCCCTGCTGACACAGGACACCACCTACTGACCCCTGCTGACACAGGACACCACCTACTGACCCCTGCTGACACAGGACACCACCTACTGACCCCCTGCTGACACAGGACACCACCTACTGACCCCTGCTGACACAGGACACCACCTACTGACCCCTGCTGACACAGGACACCACCTACTGACCCCTGCTGACAATAAATGCTTTGTTGTGGAGCCTGCCTTAGCGTGCATTCCACTCCAGATGGCGCCGCCATGTCCTTCCAGCGACAGTCCCTATGAGCTCACTGGTATCGGCAACATCAACAGGTATGGGCTTAGAGTGGAGAGGCAACATCAACATCAACAGGTATGGGCTTAGACGTGGACAGGCAACATCAACATCAACAGGTATGGGCTTAGACGTGAAGAGGCAACATCAACATCAACAGGTATGGGCTTAGACGTGGAGAGGCAACATCAACAGGTATGGGCTTAGACGTGGAGAGGCAACATCAACATCAACATCAACAGGTATGGGCTTAGACGTGGTAGAGGCAACATCAACATCAACAGGTATGGGCTTGACGTGGGAGGCAACAGAAACTGAGGTCACCATGAGGGCAGGGAATGAAGAACCACAGATGTGGAGATTGGTTGTTTTTTTTCAATATGCTGATCAATGAGGATGAGGTGATGAAGATGATCCCACAGAGTTCCATTGGGACTGAGACTGAAAGACGGGCTGTACCCTTAACTCACTTTCTTTATGTATCCTGGTAAAAACCCAGGCCTGGGGAAAAACAACCCTGCAGCTTTGTCTGGAAATCTGAACAACACTGAAAAATGATCATTATTTTTTTTTTTTTTGTTGTAACTGTTTTGCTATCATTTTTACTTCACATCCTTAAACCCTTTCCCACCCCTAAGAAGCCCGGGTTCTTTTTTCCCCTTGTCTGATGCTTCAAAAGGTTCTGTGGCCCTTGACACTTGCAGATGACCCTGCATGAAGATCTTCCCTTCTGTTTTTAGGCTCTGCCCCAAACCCCAAAAGACACCCGGGTTTTGTGTATGGGGCATGCTACAGAAATAAAAAAAAAAACGTCAAACAAAAATTGCTGATTAAAAAAAAAAAATTCGGGCCCAACCTTTTCAAGGAATGAAGCTGTAACTGAAACTGAACTTTCGGGGTGACAAAAAAAAAAAGGTAAAAACGGAAACATTTTTTCATCCCCCCCAAATTTTTCCCGTTTTGGGGGAGGGGACTTCATCTATGAGGTCTCGTGGGGTCCTGCCCCCCCCAAAAAACCCTATTTTGGAGCGCTCTTGTTTTCTGATCAGAGACGGGCATCAAAGTGTGAAAAAAGCCCTAAGACGTCGTCAGCAACATGGGGAGAAAGTAAAAAGGCACAGGCTACCCCACCCCCCAAACCCCCCCCTCTTTCGAGGGAAAAATCTTCACCCCCCCATGTAAAGCAGTAAAACAAAGGAAAAGGCTACCCCCCCACCCCCCCCCCCTTCTTTCAAAATTTTACTTAAAACAAAAAAAAAAAATCCTGAAAACATATTTCAAACCCTTACCCTTCAAAAAAACCTAAAAACAACACTAACAGTAGGAAATGCTGGAAAAAACCACCGGGGCAGATGCCTTTTTTTAAGAAATTTCGAATAGATTAACAAAATTAAGAAATTTCTAAATAGTTTAAAACAAAAATCAACCCGGGAAAAAATCACGGGGACAGGGCTTTTATTAAAAAACTTCTGAATAGTTTAACTTGATCAACCCTGGGCCAAAAAACCAAGGGAAATCATAAGGAAAAACGGGCCGGGACCCCAAAAAATGTTTGATCAAAAAAAACAAAAACTGATAAAACAGACATGCAAATAAATATGAAAATTCACAAAGTGTATTCCAGTCTAGCTGAAGAGTACCGATCATCCAATACCCCCAAATCCCTTTGCCCCCCCTTTAATTTGGGGACATGGCCCATGATACAACCTGCAAAGGAATCCCCCTTTTGATCACGCCCTTTTTCAGGCACAGGTTTCCAGCTTTTCAACGCAAGCCAAGTGTAAAAGCTTCAGGCACAGGGAAAATCCATGTCCCCGACCCACTTTTTTGAAATGAACAAAAGCTCCACCCCTTAAAGGGAAAATCTTTGGCTTTCCCTCGGGATGGCAATTCTAAAGGGGAAACGGGGTCAGCGTCAGGAATGCGAGGGGTCAAGGGGGTTTCTCCTGCCGGGAGGGAAAAACCCAAAAACACCTGAAAACACCAGGGAATGGATGAGGAATTTTGGCTGTGTTTTTCACCCACCAAAACTTTCCCTTCTGATGATGGTAGGGCTGTGCTGCAAGTGTGGGGCCCTGTCACTGTTGGGGCCCGCGCACACCCACACATGCACATACGGGGCACGCTCGTCCCACACACACGCAGGCGCGAAATCCCAGGGTACAACAACCACACACACCAAACACACAACACACACACACACACACACACATTTTTTACATGAGCTGGCAGATTCATGCCATGTCCAAAAAATTTTAGGCCCGATCCCTATTTGCCCCTTTTTTTAACATTGTCAAACATAAAAACCCCCACTCAAACTCCCAAATACATGGAAATTGTCAACATTAAAACCTGACCACAGTCTGCCAAATGCACACAACATTGCCCAACTTTAACCCTTTAGCACATTTACTTTTTTTTGGGGATTTCTTTTTTTTGCCCCTCCCATTATTTTTCAACAGCAAAAAATCTGGCCCCTGTTTTTAAAAATTTTGTTATATAATTTTGGTTTTAGTATTGTATGCAGAACTTAAATTTTTTGTGTACTAAAAAAGGGGATAGCTGATTTTTTTCATGTAATGCACGTTGTTCTGCATGCATTTTGGGGGACTTTAAAAAAAAAACCCCAAAATTCACCCATTTCGTCTAAGCTGAGGGCCCTTTCCAATTGCTGATGTACAAAGTGGCATTCAAAGTTTTTCCCCTCTCTTCTCCTTCTTTTTGACGGGGTTATTTTTCCCCTTCATTGGACTGACGTATTTCCCCTTTTCACTTTAAAGGGGTTCCCCTTCACTGACTGGCGTATTTTTCCCCTTCAGGGGGACGGGCGTATCTTCTCCTTCACTTGACTTTTGTATCTTCTTCACTTATGGTGTATCTTCTCCTTCATTTGACGGGCTTTATCTTCCCCCTTCATTTGACGGTGAAACCTTCCCCTTTCACTTGACTGGCGAAACTTTTTTCCCCTTGACTGGCGTATCTTCCCCTTTCATTTGACTGGGGGTATCTTCTTCACTTGACTGGCATATCTTCTCCTTAAATTGACTGGGGTATCTTCCCCTTTTTAACGTGACGGGCCGTATCTTCCCCTTCACTTGACTGGTTACTTCCCCTTTTCCGTGACTGACGTATTTCCCCCTTTCACTTGACGGTGTATTTTTCTCCTTCACTTGACGGCGTATCTTCCCCTTCCCCCGGGCGGGGTTTATTTCTCTTCACTTGACTGGCGTTTCTCCCCTTCATTTAACTTAAATGGTTACCCTTCTCCTTCACTTGACTGGTGTTCTTCTCCTCCTTGACTGGGAAACTTCCCTTTCACTTGACTTGGTGTATCTTCTCCTTCCGGGGACTGGCGTATTCCTTCAATTGACTGGGGGCTCCTTCACTTGACTGAGTATCCTCCTTCATTTTGACGGGCTTATCGATTTTTTCGGGCACAAAACA
Organism: Conus ventricosus; assembly: GCA_018398815.1. Lineage (NCBI taxonomy): Eukaryota > Metazoa > Mollusca > Gastropoda > Neogastropoda > Conidae > Conus > Conus ventricosus. The sequence goes on along the minus strand of JAFLJL010018386.1, from coordinate 54,660 downwards.
AAGCGATAATTTCATCTGGCATAAACAAACCAAACAGTTGCCCTCGAAATCCCAACCCAGCATCTCCGGGGGTTAACCAGAAATTTTTGGGTGAAATCAGTGAGCCAGGATTTTTGAAACTCCTCGGAAAAATCGTGTTTGTGACTTGAAAGAAAAAAAAATCTTCTTTAAAAACATAGCCCCCACTTCACCGCCCAATTTCAGCTTTTTATAAAGCCTTTCAAATTCATTTTCTGAGTCAAATCGTTTAAAATTTGTGTATTTAATCTTTCTAAATCAGTCTCTGCCATTTTGGTTTTGAAAAAATAAACCCCAAATCGATGTTTATTTTTTCAAAAAATACCCAGTAAAAATGTCAGTGAAGGAAATGCAAATGGTGGTGGCAGAGCAAAGTTTACCCTTGCTTTGAATGGAAAGAGACCACATTTCCTTATTATTTTAACTGACAGTGCTCCAAACCCCGGGGAATTTTGAACCCCCTTCACTCCCCACAAAAGTGCGCCTGCAGATCAAGGGAAATATGGGTTGGGGGCCCAAAACAGTGCGTCTACAGGGTGCTAAAGGTTAAAACCCGACCAAAAACTCCCCCAAATGCCCAGAAAATGAGGGCTGGAAGACTTTTCCCAAGGGAAAAGAAACCCATTTTTTAAAATTTAAACTGGGGAAGCAGGGATATGATATGTTTAAGATTGGAGCGGTTTTTTAAACGAGTATATTTTAAAAAGCGAGGGGGGTTTTGGCATTGTCTGTTATGAGTTATTTTGGGAATTAAACCTCCCTTGAGTAAAAAGGGGGGGAGTCGTTTTTTCATGGGGGAAATGGGGCCCGAGGATAAGGAGGGGGGTGTGTGTGTGGGGGGGGGGGGGGGGGGGGGGGGGGGGGGGGCTGAGGGGGTGATGGTGGGGAAGTAAGAGATTACTGGGGGTTTCCATTTTATCCCTTTTGGGAAACCCCTTCCCCTATTCCACACCTTCCCCACTTTCCCTAAAAACATCACCCCTATCAGCTTCACACCACTAAAGTGCACCGGGAAAAAACCAAAAATTTTAAACATACACTACACACTACCTGCAGGGGTTGTTCCCGTGTATTTTTCTTATCTCACTCCCAAACTGGCTTCATGGGTCTGTCGCTGTTGTCGAAACACCGGAGCAGGGGCCCGTTTTCAAACTCTCCTTTCAGCCCTCCAGGCAGAATCTGAGAACAAACAAAAAAATTTTTAAAAACAGAAATCCGTTATTTTTTTTGGGGCCTTAAGGGGCATTTTTATGAAAGGGAATAAAACGGGCAATATCAAACTCCCAAATACAGCACACCTCCCCTGAAATATCAAAAAATGAAAATAAAAAAACCCCTCATGCAATACCCAAACAATGCAATACAGTAAAACCTCATGCAATATCAAAAAAATGCAATACAGTCCCCTCACTGCAATATCAAAAAAGGTGAAAATACAATACCCCTTTCACACGTGTATAAATGGAAAAATCCCGCAATTCAAACAGTCCCAATACAAAACACCCCCCAAACCCTGCAATATAAAACAGTGCAATACATTTAAAACCTAAATGCAATATCAAACAGTGCAAACAGCACACCTAAATGCAATATAAAAAACAAATACGGGAAACACCTCATTGCAATATAAAACAGTGCAATACGGGTCACCTCACGGAAATATCAAAAAAATTCCCAATACAGCACACCTCACTGCAATATAAAACATGCAATACAATACCCCTCACTGCAAAAAATCAAAAAAAGCAAACAGTACACCTCACGGAAATTCAAACAGGCAATAAATACACCCACTGAAAATATCAAAACAATGAAATTACAGTACACCTCACTCCCAATACAAACAATGCAATACATTACCCCCTCACTGCAATATCAAACAGTGAAATTACAGTACACCTCACTGCAATATCAAAAAAATTTGCAATAAAATTACACCTCACACAGTTTTGGGAAAAATGGCGTATACGGGCAATATCAAACAGTGCAATACAGTACCCCCTCAGCAAAAAAACAAACACAGCAAATTTTTCTTTTGAAATTACGACAAAAAAAAACAGAGGGAAGATCCCCAGTTCAAAACCATGATTATTTTAAAACGAATAAATTTGAAGAGAAAAGGAAAACATATAAATAAAATACACACACTGGGGAAGAGAATAGGACTACCCTTTTTGTGCCCCACCACCCCCACACACCCCACCACACTCACACACACCCACACACACTCCCACACACCCCAACCACACACTCAACACACACCACACCCACCCCCTCCCACCAACACCCCCCAACCAAAACACACTCACACACCACACACACCACACACACCCACACACAAAAACCCACCACCACCCCCCACACACACACAAACACAAAACCACCCCACACCCACACACACACACACACACACAAAACCTCACACACCCACACACACAAAACCCAAACCCACACACTGGGGGGCGGGCCATCAAGGGAAGGGGGAGAAAAACTTTTTCCCTCCCCCAGAAATCCAAAGATTCACCACACACCCAACACACACACACACCACACACACACCACACACACCCAGGGGCACCTTCGTGGGGAAGTGGAGAAAACTCCCCCTTTTCCTCTCTAACAACACAAACCCACAAAAAATTAGGAAGAAACCCCCAGGGAGAGCTTGACAGGGGGAAGGTCTCCAAAGAAAACCCCCTCGGGACAAGGGGTTCAGCCCTGAACCCCTTACAAAATATGGGGGGGGCCGCACCCGGGTAAATGACCCCAAAGTTTCCCCCCTACTCCCAATTTTTTTTCCCCTGGCTCTGCCGGGTTTCCCAAATCCACAACTGTTGGATGGTGGGGGGCTCAAGGTGCCCCTTTTCAAAATGGTTTCTGCCCCCACTGCAAAACAGGCAACCTGTTGTCTCAAGGTGCCCCCTTTTTCAGATGGATTCTGACCCCCTGCAAACAGGACACCTTTTTGCCCCAAAAGGTGTCCCTTTTTAAAGATGGATGCTGCCCCCACTGCAAACAGGACACCTTTTTCTCAAGGTCCCGCCTTTTCGATGGATGTCTGACCCCCTGCTAACGGGGCCCAACCTGTTGTTCAGGTGCCCCTTTTTCAGGGGATGTCTGACCCCACTGCCAAAAACGGGACCCCCGGGGTTGTCCAAGGTTTTCCTTTTAGAGGGATGTCTGACCCCATTTCAAACAGGCACCGTTTCCCCCAAGGTGCCCCTTTTCAGAGGGAATGTCTGCCCCCAATGCTAACAGGCACCTTTTTTGTCTCAAGGTGCCCCTTTTTCAGAGGGAAATTTTTGGCCCCCATGCTAACGGGAAAACCTGTTTCAAAAGGCGCCCCTTTTCGGGGGGGAATGTCTGGCCCCACTGCTAACAGGACACCTTTTGTTCAAGGCCCCCTTTTTCCGTGGATGTCGGGCCCCCAACGCAAACGGGGGACCCCTTTTGTCTGACCCCACTGCTAACGGGGACACCTTTTTTTTAAACCCCACTAAAAAACAGGGACCCCTTTTTTGGTCTGACCCCCTGCTAAAAAAGGGAAAACCTGTTGCTAAAGGCGTCCCTTTTTCCCAAAATGGATGTCTGGCCCCCACGCTAACGGGAACCTGTTGTCTCAAGGGTGCGCCTTTTCGATGGATGTCTGCCCCCACTGCTAACGGGACACCTTTTTTGTTTTAAAGGGGTGTGCCTTTTCGATGGATGTTTGACCCCACTGTAACGGGACCCTGTTTTTCCCCCCCATCCCTAACAGGACCCCTGTTGTCTGCCCCCCACTGTAACAGGACCCCCTTGGTTTTTGACCCCACTGCAAAACAGGCACCTTTTGGTTGCCCCCAAAGCTAACCGGACACCTTTGTCTCCCCCCAACTGCTAACAGGACACCTTTTGCCCTGACCCCACTGCAAACAGGACACCTGTTGTCTGACCCCACTGTAACAGGACCCTGTTGTCGACCCCACTGCAAAAAGGGGACACCTTTTGTCTGACCCCACTGCTAACGGAAACCCCTTTTTTTGGCTACCCCACTGCTAACAGGACACCTGTTCTAAGGGGGAAAAAAAGGGGCCTTTTAGGAAGTTCCTTTTTTTCCCCCGACCAGATCCGCGGGAAACCTTTTTTCCCGCCTGCCTCTGCATTGCCTTCGGGTTTTGGCCTTTTTCTTTTACCTGAAACCCGGGAGCTGTTTCATGGGGGGGGCCCGGTGGGGCGGGATGACCCTACAAATCCCCTTGCTCCAATTTCTAGGGCAAGGCCCCCTGGCCGGAAAATCCAGTTTCCCCTCAAATGCTCACTAGACTGGCATACTTTCAGTTTTGTAGGGGTGCGTTTGCTCCATTCTGCTTTCGTATGGTACATTTGGGGGTTTTTCCATCAAATCAATTTTTTTTTCGATGAACCCGAGGGGAGAACAAAAATTGGGTCTCATGCCACTTTTTTCCCGGGGTTTTTTAAATTCCCCGCTGGAGGGTTCCCCCCATTCGGGAAGGGTCTACTGTGCATTCCCCAGCATCTGCTCCACCCATTAAATTTGCTTCCATGATCTTGATGTCACACCCTTTCCAAAACATGTTTTGTGGCCCCCTGCCGTGTAGAACTTTGTTCCCTGAAGGGTTGGGTGGCTCAGGGGTTTCCCCCAGCATATAACTGGGTGCCATCTCCTCGACCCACTTGGGGGGCCTCCATTTTAAAACCCCGGGGGGTTTAACAGAAACAAAATGGTGTGATCTCCTGAGAAATTGGGTGCCTCCTTGTGTCCCTTTCCCCGGGGTTAGGTACAGGGTGTCCCTTTTCCCTGGGTTAGCAAATGTGTCCCTTTCCCCGGGGTTAAAAGTACTAACTGTGTGCCATCTCCTCGAGCATTTGGGGTGGAGCCTCCATGTGTCCCTTTTCCCGGGGTTTCCCCGTATTTAACTGGGGTCCCAAATCCCTTGAGCATTTGGTGGAGCCTCCATGTGTACCCCCCGGGGTTGGAGTATTGGTGTACCATCCCCTTGAGCACTTGGTGTGCCTTTTTTGTGTACCCTTCCCGGGTTTTTACAGTACAAACTTTTGTTTTGCCATCTCCTTGGGGCATTTGGGTTTGGTGCCTCCATGTGTCCCTTCCCGGGGTTTTAGCAGTACTTGTGTCCCTTTCCTGGGTTAGAAGCACATGTGTACCTTCCCGGGGTTTTTGCAGTACTTTTGTGTCCCTTCCCCGGGGTTAGCAGTAATGGGGAAACCTTCCCTGGGTTAAAAGGTACATGTGAAATTTCCCCTTTTTTAAAGCAGTATATGTGTACCTTTCCCCGGGGTTAGCGTTTCCCTTGGCATGAATCGGGACATTTTCCACGGGGGTTTGGGGTCCAAGGGGAAGTGGAGACAATTTCCTCACAAAGTAAAACACCAAGAAAACAAAACACAGAAAACCCATGAGCAATTTTTTCATTTTGTATAAACAGGAACCCGATCAACTTTAAAAATTATTCCCTGAGTGAGAGTTTGACCCCTCCCCTCCCCCCCCCCCCCCCCCCCCCCCCCCCCCCCCCCCCCTTTTAATTTTTTTTCCCAAATGTGTCTCAACCTAAAAGGGCTCGGGGGCCCCAAAGGGCAATCCACCGAGTGGAAGGGGACTGCTGGGTAAAAGTTCAGATGACGCAAACACCTGGAACGGGTGGGGTCCAAGACTTGAAAGCTAAACCGGGAAAAGGGTGGGAAGAGGGGAGGTGGGGGGGGTGGGAAGGGGGGTTTTTTTCTTTTAAAAAAGGGCATGAAGGGTGTTTTTAGAGAAGGGCCTTCCCAAAAAAAAAAAGGGAAATGGGCCCTTAGGGATTTTTTTTGGAAAGAAAGAACACATGTTTAATTCAAAGACTGTGCTATGAGGGAAAAGGTGTGGAAGAAATTCCACTTTTTTGGAGGGCAAATTTTTGATTGCAGGTTGGGGGGGCCCCCAATTACAAAAAACACCACTGCCCGGGACAAACAAAAGGGAACCCCCCCCCCGGGGATTTCTCTCTCTTCCTCTCTCTCTCTCTTTACACAAACACACAAAACCCACCCACACACAACACACCAAAAAACAAACCCACACACACACAACACACACACACATCCCCCAAATGCGTGGGAGAGATAGGTTAGAAAAAACAAAAAAAAAAAAAGGGAGAGGGTACAGCCTTACAAAACTCACAAAAAGGGGAAAGGGTACAGCCTTACAGACTCACCGAAAGGGAGATGGGTACAGCCTTACAGACTCAAAAGAAAGGAGATGGGACAACCCTTACCGACTCACCCCCAAAGGGAGATGGGGACAGCCCTACAGACTACAGAAAGGGAGATGGGGACAGCCTTACAGATTTCCCGAAAAGGGGGAAGGGTAAAGCCTTACAGACCCACAGAAAGGGATTGGGTACAGCCTTTCAGACTCCAAAAGAAAAGGGGGATGGGGGACAAACCTTACGACTCACAGAAAGGGGGTGGGTTAAAACCTTACAGACCACAGAAAGGGAGATGGGGGCAGCCTTACAGACCACAGAAAGGGGGATGGGTACAGGGCCCTTTCAGACCACAGAAAGGGAGTGGGTTTTCAGCCCTTTAAAACTCCCCAAAAAAAGAAAGGGGAAAGGTACAAACCTTAAAAGACTACCCCAAAAAAAAGGGGAAACCCCTGAAAGAAGACGAGGGAAAATTTAAAAAACAGGGCCACAACCCCCACAGCAATGGGACTTCCCCACAGCCTGTCTCTGCCCTTTTTTTAAACTATTCCAAAGTGCGATTTTCACTTTTTTTGTTTGAAATTTACAGCCCCCATTACTAGGAAAAAGGGCCCACCGCATACAGTCAACAGCAAAAGGGAAAAGAAAGTTTTATTGGGCAGCCTTCCCTAAAATATGTAAACCCGCCAACCCCATTTTTTTTCCAAAAGCAAAGGGGTTTCACAATGTTTGGGTTCACACCTCCAAATTTCATAAAGTAACAGCCTACCGCTATACAGTCAACAGCAAGAGGGAAAGCACAATGTTTTATTTACAGCCCCCCCATTAATATGTAACAGCCTTTCCCTATACAGTCAACAGCAAGAGGAAAAGACATTTTTTGATTTTACAGCCTCCATTACTTAAGGGAAAAAAACCTACCGCTATACAGTCAACAGCAAAGGAGGGGAACAAGGTTTTTTGGCAGCCAAATTTTCATGGGAAAAAGCCTTAACCCCTATACAGTCACACAAGAAAAAGCACAATTTTTTGATTCAAAAGCCTCCATTAAAATATGTAACCCCGCCGCTGCTATACAGTTAAAAGAAGAGGAGAACCCCAATTTTTTGATTGACAGCCTCCCATTCCCAAAGTTTAAAACCCGCCCGCCCATAAAAGTCAACCGCAAAAGGAATCACAATGTTTTTGACAGCCTCCATTACATATTAACACCCGCCCGCTATACAGTCAACAGCAGAGGGAAGCACAAAGTTTGATTGACACCTCCCTTAAAATATGAAAAAAACCTGCGCTATACAGTCAACAGCAAAAGGGTGCCCATGTTTGATTGACAGCCCAAATTTTCAAAGTAACGCCCCAAACCCCTATAAAAGCAACCAAGAGGAAAGCACCCAAAGTTTTATTGGGCAGGGCCCAAATTTCAAAATTTTAACAGCCAAACCCCTATCATCAAAAGGAAAAAGGGAAAGCCCCAATGTTTGATTGACAGCCAAATTACTATGTAAAAACCTGCCCCTATACAGTCAACCCGGAAAAGGGAAAACACAATGTTTGATTTACAGCCTCCATTTCATATGAAAAAGCCGGGCCCCTATACGTCCAAAAATGGGAAAAGGGAAAGCACCCAAAGTTTGATTGACACCCAAAAAACATATGAACAGCCTACCCCTATACAGGCAAAAAGCCCAAAAGGGGAAAGCACAATGTTTGAATTTACAAACCCCAAAATTTCATATGTAAAAGCCTGCCGCCCATTCAGTCAACAGGAAGAGCCCCAAAGGGAAAAATGTTTTTCAATCACATAGTTTCAAAGGGCCCTTCCACCCGTATTTACGCCCCCAGCCGGGAATGGGGACCTGACCCCCCAAGGGTAAGTTTGATTTGGGCCCTTTTTCACTTTTTTTGGGTTTGGGTTTACCAAAAGCAAAACCCGGGGAAAAAAAGGGAAAAAGTGATTTAAAGCCAAAAAACTATCAATAAACACACGTGGCATTGCCAAAAACACTCACAAATTTTTTTTTGCATTTTTTCACACCCCACACAGTATGGAGCACCATTTTTCTTTTTCCCTTTTTCGTGTGGAATATCAATTTAAAAACTCCAAACATACAAACTGATCTCTGAAATTTTTTTGTGTACACGTGCCCCCTCCCCCATCATTTACAAAGACAAAAAACCAAGCAGAGAGGAAAGCAGTACAAAGTGCACCCCTCCCTCATTCACAAAAACAAAAGACACAACAGAGAGGAAAGCAGTAAAAAGTGCACCTCTCCCTTCACAAAGACAAAAGACACAAGCAAGGAGAAAAAAATGTTAAAAGAAGCACAGAGAAAAAAGGGAAACTGACGACAGACGTCCCGCCGTCGGCCCCCGAGGCATGGCAGGAAAAGGACAGAGAAGAAAAGGGAAAAATGACGACAGACTACCCGCCGTCATGGGCCCCCGGGGGCATGGAGGAGAAGGACAGAGAAGAAAGGGAAACGACGCCCGACCCTTCCAGCCCTTCCTGGACACAGGAGGATGGCAGGAGAAGGGCAAGAAGACAGGGAAAATGACGACAGACGTACCAGGCCCTCCCTGGACACAGGGGGCATGGAGGAAAGGAAAGAGAAAGGGAAAAAGGGAAAAGCGCAAACGTACCCCCGTTTTGGACATGGAAAGGGTTTCCCGGAGAAAAGGGCATGAAGAAAGGGAAACGACCCCAGACGTACCAGCCCTTTATGGACAAGGGAGGCAGGCAGGGGAAGGCTGACGGGACTGCGCTGCAGCGCGCACACTTTCCACGCTGGACAAAAAACCGCACCGACTGTCAAACAATTGGTTCTCCACCCCCGAAAAAAAAAACCGGGAGGTGAGGGAAAAGATGCTTATAGCCGAGCCGACTGGCCCGAGGGCCACATCGGGCTGTCCCCGTGTGCGTAAAGCACACCACACACACACACACACCAAACAAACCACACACACACATATATTATTTATATATATATATATATATATTATATATATATATATATATATATATATACACATATGCACATGTGTGCACACACCAAGGGAACCACCCCCCCCACCAAAAACACACCCCAAGATAACCAGTCAAAAAAAATACACACATACAAGCCCTTTTTTTCAAACACAATACACACTGGGTCACAAAAGCACGCAAAAAAAACTGACACAGTTCTGTTTCCCAAAAAACCGAAAACAAAAAATTTCACAACAAAACGCGGGCCCTACACCTCTTTCCACATGTGCACACAAATACACCCCAAAACCTTGACCACCACTGGCATCGGGGCCACTAAACCACAAACCACGGAAGGGGGGGGAATGGGGGAGGACAAAAGGAGTCCTGGCCCGGGGGGCTGCTGCTCTGGGGGTGGGGGGGTGAAACCCCCGGGCCTCTGCACCCTTTTCCCCCCCTGACCCCAGCTGTCTGCCCGAAACAGTGGGGGTTTTCCCGTGAAAGGGAAAGGTTTTCCCGGGGATCCCCAACATCCTCAGGGGACGGTCCCATCTTTCAATTTGAGAAGACTCTGCCTCTTCCGGGGCCCGTTGTTGTTGGTTTGGGTTTTCCCCCCAGGGGGAAGGGGCACCCCCTTTCGGGTTTTTCTCCCCCGCCCGCTTTGGGCGTCTGCTTCCCGTTTCTCTGTGCTCTCCTTCCCCCCTCCCCGAGAAAGGAATTTGGGCCGAACCCCCTGCAGGCTGGGGTCCCCGGCAGCCAGTTCTACCCCCGTCCCCACCGCAGGGATCTGGGGGTGGGCCCCCGGGCCCTTTTTTCCCTTTGTGGTTCAGGCAGTCTTTTGTGTCCCCCGGGCCTTTTACTTCCCTTGGGGGTTAGGCAGTTTGTGTGTCCCGGCCTTTTTATTCCGTGGAAGCACATCTCCAAACCCTCGGGGTGGGCGATCTCAGCCCGCTCCCCCTTTGCATGGGGGGATCTCGTTTGGCAAGGTCCCGGGTTTTTTTCGAAGCCCCGGTCGGGGGGGCATGGTCATCGTGGGGTCTCGGTGGAAAGTTTTTGTCGGGTGTGGGGACGGGGTCGGATCTCTGGGGGTGGGATGATGGACGTGGTTTAAGGCGGGGCCCCCCCATCTTGGGGGCCCCTCAGCTTCCCGGAACTGGGTTTCCGGACGTGTGATGGAAAACCATTTTGCTTCCCCCCCCCAAACTCTTTAACCACTCACACCGGTCTGTGTCAATGACCAAAAAGAACCGCTTTTCCTCATCCTACATCCCCCCGGCAAACGTACAGGGGTGGACATGAGGGGTTTTGGGCGGCTGGGAGGATGATTTTCCCTTGGCACTCTTGCGAAAAGAGCAAAGGGGTTTCCCTGGGGGCTGGACCCAAAAGAGGGATGGGAAAGGGGGGGTGGGGGGAGAGGGAGGGGGGGGGGGTGGAGTTTTGGGCGGGATGGTCTGTACGGCCCTGTCCATCTGGGAAAAAAAAAAAGCGGGTTTACCCGAATATGACTTTTCCCGATGGAACTCGGTATATAGAGAATAAAAGGAACAAAATAGCAGATGTTTAGAACACAAAACACGCACGCACCACAAACACACACACCCACACACAACCCACAAACCAACACACCCAAAACAGGTATTTACACCACTGTGTGTGCCAAGGGTCCCATGTTGCAGGGCCAGGGAAATGACAAGGATGCAAAATTTCAAACCTGTAATATTTCTCAAATAGTTGTGTGGTGTTTGAATGTGCGGGCAGCTGCGCAATGTGCAGGTACGCATAATGGATGTTTTCATATTGTCTGTAGGTGTGTGCACGTTGCTTTTTCCCGTGACGGTGTTTGAATAAAACATGGGCCGGTGTTTGTCTGCATCCCCAAAATTTTTGTGCAGCGTTAAACAGCCACCACACACATTACCCCTGATGTTTCCTGTTATAGTGGCATTTAAAACCCCCAAAAAAAAAAAACAAAAAAAATGGGGCTTTTGAATAACATAACAAAAAAAACCAACAGAAACTTTGTCAAATATCTTTCCGCAAAAAAGAACAAACTTAACAGTCCCAAAAAAGGGAACTGGGCCCCGGAAAAACCCGAAAAATCAAATTGAAAGATAAAAAAGAAGCATGTACAGACAGTGTAAGAAAAAACAATGAGGGGGGACCCTATGAAAGCTGAGTACTTCCCCCAAAGGGATTTCCCCTTTTTGGGAAAACTGTGTGACAAACACCCTTTTAAAAAAACAGTAAACACTCAGAACTGAAAGGGAAAGTAAGGGGCGGGAAAAAAAAAAATGACAACAATAAAGCACCGCTTTTTCAATAACCCCGACATAAAATACAAAAATTTCAGCAATGAGAGGGGAAAAAAAACCCAACTGAACTGAAACCCTCGATTGCACCTGTTTCATGTCTTCTCCCCCCGGGCCCGCAGCAGCTTTTCTTTTACCTTTAAACCCCGCCCCCGGGGGCTCCCCGAACCCGGCCAACCTCCCCTCTAAACCTGCAACGCACCGATTCTCCCTGGGACCCGTTTTTACTCCCCATTAGCACTCCCCCCAACAAACAAAACCCCCCCCTGACTTTTTTTGTCCCCCACATTAGCACCCCCCTCAACAACACAAACCCCCCTGCATGATGGTTGTACTCCACAGTTAACATCCCCCCTTTTAACAAAAACAACCCTTTCCCCCTGACTGGTTTTACCCCCAGTTTTGCACTCCCGTCAACAAAACAACCCCCTGCAGATGGTTGTTTTCCACGTTAACACTCCCCCTAAAAAAACAAAACCCCCCCCGACTTTGGGTTTTTAACCCAAAAAATTAAACTTCCCCTCAACAACACAAACCCCCTGCATAAAATTTGGGTTTTACTCCCCAGTTAAAAACTCCCCTCAACAACACAACCCCCCCATGATGGTTTACTACAGTTCCCCTCCCCCTCAAAAACACAACCCCCTGCATGATGGGGTTTTAAATCCACATTTGCAAATCCCCTCAAAAAAAACAAAACCCCCGTCATTACGGTTTTTATCCACAGTTAGCACTCCCCATCAACAACACAAACCCCCCCCAACTGGTTTTACTCCACAGTTAACATCCCATAAACAACACAACCCCCCCCCATGACTGGTTTTTACCCACAGAAAAACTCCCCCTCAACAACACAACCCCCCATGACGGTTGTACTCCACAGTTAACACTCCCCATCAACAAACAAACCCTTTTCCCCTGACTGGTTGCATACAGTTTTAACCCCTCCCCCTCAACAACACAACCCCCCCCATGATGGTTTTTCCTTCCCCAAAAACCCCCATCAAACAAAAAAACCCCCCCCTGATGGGTTTTCTCCCCCCATTCCCTCCCCAACAAAAACACAAAAACCCCCCCCCCTGGCCTTGTTGTACTCCACAGTGAAAAATCCCCTCAACAAACAACCCCCCCCATGACTGGTTGAATCCACAGTTAGCACTCCCCCTAAAAAACACAACCCCCCGTCATGACTGGTTTTTACTCCAAAAGTTAGCACTCCCCCCAACAACAAACCCCCCCAAAGACTGGTTTTCAAACCCCCCGTTAAAAAATCCCCAACAACAAACACAAAAACCCCCCCCCTTGGGCTGGGTTTTATCCACATTTTGCACTCCCATCAACACACCCAAAAACCTTTCCCCCTGATGGTTGAAATCCCCAGTTAAACACCCCCCTCAACACCACAACCCTCCCCCTGACGGTTTTCACTCCACATTAGCACACCCCCTCAAAAACCCCCCCTCCCCCTGACTGGTTGCACTCCTCAGTTAAAACTCCCCATCAAAACACAAACCCCCCCCATGATGGTTGATCCACAGTTAGCACTCCCCCTCAACAAACAACCCTCCCTCCCTGACGGTTTTATCCACAGTTAAAAAACCCCCCATAACACCAACCCTCTGCATGAATGGTTTTTACTCCCAAAGGGTGAACAAATCCCCATCAACAACACAAAACCCCCCCCATGATGGTTGTACCCACAGTTTCACTCCCCCTCAACAACACAACCCCCCCATGAAAAATTTTGGGTTTTACTCCACGTTTTTCAACCCCCTTTAACAACCCCAACCCCCTGAAAGATGGTTTTACTCCCGTTAACATCCCACAAAAAAACTGTGATGGGGCATGCTCTATACACCCCCAACCCCCCCAAAGAAAAAGGTTAAAGCTGAGTGGTTCACATACCCCCAAAACCCCAATGAAGAGGGTTTATGCTGATGGTTCATACAACCCCCCCACCAATAAGGGGGTTTATGTGGTGGTTTCCCAAAACCCCAAAAACTCAATGGGAAAAGGTTCATCGGGGTGGTTTTATACACCCCCAAAACTCAATTTAAAAGGTTTTTATGCTGAGTGGTTTCCCCCACACCCCAACACTCAATGAAAGGTTTGCTGGGGGGGGTTTATATACCCCCCAAAACTCAAAAGAAGAGGGGGATGCTGGTTTTTCAAAACACCCCAACACTCAATGAAGAGGTTTTGCCCGAGTGGTTCAGGCCCCCCCTCCCCCTCAAAAGAAAAGGTTCATGCTGAAATGGTTCCCCCCCCCCCAACATCAAAGAAGTGGTTTTATGTGAAATGGTTCAAAAACCCCCAAAACTCAATGAAGGGTTTATGCTGAGTTTTTTTCATAAACCCCAACCCCTCCAAAGAAGAGGTTCATGCGGGGGGGTTCACACACCCCAAACATAAAAGAAGTTTGGGTTTATGCTTGAGTGGTTCACCCCATCCCAACACTCAATTTAAGAGTTCAGGTGAGTGGTTTTATACACCCCCCAAAACCAAAAGAAGAGGGTTTATGCTGAATGGTTTATACACCCCCAAAACTCAATGAAGAGGCCGGGTTTATGGAAATTTTCACATTGGGTTTTACCCCCAAGGGGGGGTTTGGGTGGGAGTAACCCTTTACACAGTGTGCATCATGGAATGCAGCAGAGGATGTTGGATATGGGGGAGTAAACCCTTTTTTTCCCCCACAGTGTGCATATGGAATTTTCGCAAGGAGAAATGACCGTTTCATCAAAGAAAGAAGAATTTATGACCCAAGTGAGATCTACGCGAGGACAAAACGAGGAGAAAAGGGGAAAAAAGGAAAAAAAAAGGCCAAAGGCGCATGCTGACAAAGTTGCCCTATGATTTTTAAAAACACCCTATTAAAACCCATGCCAGCCTTTAATGCTGCGAGGGCAGAACTCGGTCACCCCCTTGGAAAGCAGGGGTTTTGAACCCACACAAAGGGGAAAATGGGAGAGGAGTGCCAGCGGGGGGGGGGAGGGGAGGGAAAGGGAAAGGGAGGGGGGGGGGGGGGGGGAAGGGAAAAAGGGGGAAAAAAAAAACAGGGGCCCCAAAACAGATGCACACTCACGCGTGGGGTTTTTTGGTAAAGACATGTGAAAACCCACAAGGCGGGGGGTTTTCTACCCCAAAAAAAGAGGGGCACAAGGTCTGTCCCCAAAACAAAGTGATTATACAATAAGTACAGTGGGAAAAAACACACACACACACACACACACATGCAGACTCTCTCTCTCTCTCCCTCTCTTTCTCACATGCACACACACTGACACACACACACACTCTCTCTCTTTATCACACACACCCCATTCACACACACACACACACTCACTCACTCCATACACACACACACACACACACCACACACACACACACACACACACACACACACACACTACACTCACTCACTATACACACACACACACCACACACACACACACACCACACACACACCTCACACACACACCACACACACACACACACCACACACACACCTCACCACACACACACCACACACACACACACACACACACACACACCTCTTCATTGTTGTTGTTGTTGTTGTTTTACACACTCAAGTTAAGCCTGTGGGCGATAGACAAGGCAGATCTATGCATTTATCCACAATGAATTCAGAGCACAGCAAAGATCGTTCCAAAACGATGAACAAGTGGAACATTATCATGAGTACTGATTTTACACAAGTACTGGCCTGACAAGCTGATTTAGGTGTTAAAGTCTCCTGTTTTCCACCGCTTATTTCATACGTACTTTTCTTTTTAAGTATTGCTGTTATTGTTGTTATAATCGTTAGTATCATCTTGTTAAAAATGTCAAAAATGGTACTGAAATATTATCATGGAACCTTAAGGGGTACAAAGAGATAATCGATGGCCTTGCAACAAATAAATTAACAGACGAAACTGTAGTAAGATATTTTCGTCAATATGACATTCTTCTCTTACAAGAAACTCACCTTAATAAAGATACTGCCAAAAATCTGTTCATTCCAACTTTTGCACCTGGACTTCATTATGTACGACCAAAGCGAAAAAAGGCAGTGACATCCTCTGGTGGAATATCAGTATACATTAAGGAACATTTGCGACAAAATATTACTGTTCTACCAAGCAGTAACAGTGACATTGTGTGGTTGATGGTGAGAAGTACTGCTAACGACAAAAAGACGTTTATTGGTTGTGTGTACATTCCTCCTGAAACATCCTCCTTCGGAAAAGAGCACACTTTAGATATATGGGATAAATTAGAAGAAAGCATAGAAAAACATAACCAGCATGGAGACATTATAATATGTGGTGATTTCAACGCAAGAACTGGAAACATCCCTGATCATAATCAAATGGAATATGAAAATAATAGATATCATATACCGAATGATTATGTTTTTGAAACCATTCATGACAGGAACTCTATGGACAAATGCGTTCAAAAAGCTGGAAGAAGACTTGCATCCATGTGTCTTGAAAATCATTTATGTATTCTTAATGGAAGAACATTAGGTGATTTAGATGGACATTTTACCTGCTACAAACAAAATGGTTGTAGCGTTGTTGATTACTTTATCTGTTCTAACAATATGAAAAAAGAAATCTTAAGTATGAAAGTTTATCCCCTTATGACATGGTCAGACCACTGTCCTGTCGAACTAAACATTCTAGTTTCTGATCTTACATCAAAAATGAAAACGAATAATGTGTCCTCACAAACTTTACTTAACGAAAGACTAAGCTCAAAGGACGTAAGTGATCGATATTTTTGGGAAACATTGTCAGAGGAAAAATATTTAAAAGCGTTAACAATGCCATGGATAAAGGAACAAATTCTCCAAGTGGAACACAATTTGGATAGATATGTTGAGAATGAAACCACTGTTTCTCATTGTTCACTAAACGAGATTGTAAATGACTTTACACATATGCTGACGTCAGCGGCCAGTATTAGTCTTCAGAAGAGATGTAAGATTCGCCATTTTAAAAGAAAAAAGAACAAGAAATGGTTTGATAGAGAATGCTATGAGCACAGGAAAGATCTCAGATCCATATTGAATGCATTAAATAGACAACCTTACAATAAATGTCTGTGTCAAAAGTATTATACAAAACGCAAATATATAAATAAATTAATAAAACAAAAGAAAAAAACATACGCCAGTTTTCTTGTCAATGAGATTAATGAATCTCTTTACAAAGATCCAAAGACGGCATGGAAAACATTAAAAAACTTACAAAACATTAGTGAAAATACCAACTGTGTTCATCAATTAAATGCTTCAAAATGGATTTTACATCTTGAAAAAATCGTCGGAAAAGAAGTAAATGTAGACAAAGACCAAAAGGAAAAAGTAGATGTTGAACTGAAAAATAGACAAATCAACTATACCATGTTATCAAAGATTAATTTGCCTATATCACCTGGTGAAATTAAAAAAGCTTGCCTACATCAACAAAATAACAAATCACCAGGAATGGATGGCATAACTAATGAGATGATTAAAACTAGTCTTCCAATTACCATACGTATCATTACAAAAATGTTTAACCTTATTTTTAAGAGAGGAATTTATCCAGATTGGTGGAAAAAAGGTTTGAATATTCCATTATACAAGAATGGTAATCCAGGGGATCCAAACAATTATCGGGGAATAACACTTACCAATACATTGGGAAAAGTGTTTTGTACGATTATCAATAATAGAGTGACGGATTACCTAGAACAAAATCAACTTTTAGTCAAAGAACAGGCAGGATTTCGAAAGAATCACAGAACAATTGATCACATTTTTATTCTAAAAAAGATTATAAATGAGGTTTTAAAAATTAAAAATGGCAGATTATATGGATGCTTTGTCGATTTTGAAAAGGCATTTGATAATGTATGGCATGAAGCAATGTTGTTAAAATTGAACAGATTAGGTATAAATGGAAACTGTTTTGATATAATTAAAGATATGTATACGAATGCTACCATTCAAACAAGATCACATGGCCTTTTGAGCAAAGAAATTATTGTCCGTAAGGGAGTACATCAAGGAAATGCTCTCAGCCCTACCTTATTTAATGTCTTCATAAATGACATTGTAGGGTGTATGGATAATAATGATTCACCCAAATTTGATGACTTGAATGCTTGTAAGATTCCATGTTTATTATATGCAGATGATCTCATTATTGTTTCTCTTACAAAAACTGGTCTCCAACAAAAACTACATAATTTACATGACTATTGCCAGTGTTGGGGGTTAAGAATAAACAGAGAAAAAACAAAAGTTGTTATATTTACAAAATCAAGCACCAAAGTACCAATCTATTTTTACTGTGGTGAAAACATAATTCAAACGACTGACGAATACAAATATTTGGGAATCATTTTCCACAAGAATGGAAGCCTATTGAAAGCACAGGAACACTTAAGTAAACAAGCGAGCAAAGCATTACATACTCTACACAGGACCTTTAGAAATACAAAATTTAATATGAATACAATAGTCAAATTATATGATGCGTTAATAACTCCAATATCAATCTACGGGGCAGAAGTATGGTTCCCCTACCAAACCAAACAAACTGACTCCTTTGAATTAAAAAAGCTATTTGATGACTGCCTGACAAGTAAATTTGCACACGAAAAAATACATATCAAATTTTGTAAACAAATTCTTGGAGTTAACAAAAAGTCAATGGTACTTCCTGTATTAGGAGAATTAGGCAGATTTCCAGTGAGTTTAAAAATAATATGTCAAACAATATCATATTGGCTACACATTCTCGATTTGTCAGAAAATTCTCTTGCCCATAAAATGTATAAATGCATGCATTTTCAAGTGGACAAAAATGATCCTTGGTTGACATTTGTTAAAGATATATTGATTAATATAAATATGGGCCATGTTTGGACAAATCAATTTACGTTCAGTATACAGAGACTAAAAGTTGTAATATCAGAAAAGTTAGAAAATGAATATATTCGATATTGGAAAGAAAAGAAAAACAGCTCATCAAAACTTAATTTTTACAACACCATTGCAAAAGAATATGAAACAGAAAATTATTAATCACTGTTACAGATCCGAGGCACAGACAAGCGTTAACAAGACTTCGGATCAGCGCCCATGACTTAAGAATAGAAAAAGGACGATATCTGCATATGTCTAGAGATCAAAGACTTTGCAATCGTTGTAATGTATTGGAAGACGAAGTTCATTTTCTTGATCACTGTGAAAGTTTGATGCCAACAGAAATATTTTAATGAAGGGCTTACAATGTCTTAATACTAATGCTTCAAATATTGTTCCAAGCCAGTTAATGACTATGGAGAATGCTCAGTCATTATTAGGGAAATTTGTGTATGATTGTTTTGTTCTTCTATGATAACCATATTGTGTCTCATAAACCCTGAGGTTTCATGACAATAAAATTTATTCTTATTCTATTCTATTCTATTCTATTATTCACACACACACAGACACACCACACACACACACCACACACATCTCACCTCAGCAGCTGTTCTAGGCGGAGACGATCGGCCGACCCAGCAGTGGCAACATACGGCGCCTGCCTGGCTGTTTCCAGCTTTCTCTGAAGTCGCCACTGGAACAGGATGTCCTCCTGAGGCGCTGCTGCGCTTGCTCACCCTTTAATGGCCTGTCGCTCAGCGTTTGTGGATGGGGCGCTCATCTCACCTGCAAAGACATCCATGGGGTCACGTACAGCAGTGACAGACTCTATTCTCATGCTGACTACGATTGGCGGGGTGGAGTTTGCTGTTTGCATTTTTTTTCCATGTCTTTTCTTTGGGGTATCTACAGAAGACAATCTGTTGATGAATTCACAATAGAGAAAGTAGATATACCAATCCTGGGCCACTTCCGCCCCTCACCAGTTCGGGCGAAAAGAAACCCAGGATTGGTATATCTACGGTTCTCTGACAATTAAGACTTCATACTACACACACACATGCACAACACACAAAGTGCACCCACTCCACAAACCAGACACACACACACACACACCCCACACACACACACACACACACACACACACACACACACATGGGCACAGACAGACCACTCATACACGCGCGCGCGCGCGCCTCACACCTGCGACAAACTGAGAGGCTAAAAAAATCAATACTGCCGACCCGCTCCTCCCCTCACCCCACTCCTCCCGCCGGGCTTGCGCATTGCAATATATTACATCAGCTTTTTCTCTGGCCGCCTGAGGCGCTGTTTTTTTAAGCGCTCACATGACAGTTCCAACACCGGTTTCATCATTCTTTACTGACTTTCCGGACTTGCCAAGGACGCTTTTACTCGTGTGTACTGTGCTTGTGTCTTATATTCTAAAATGGCTACCCGTTTCACTCTGAAGAGCAGGCTCTTGCCATTAAAACCACCACAAGTTTTTACCATACTTTCATGTCAGAGTATTTGTGAAAAAAGGTACGAAGGTGATGCAGTTTCGTTGCCGCCCCCGCAACCCCCCCGCAAAGAGAGTATTGCTTTTCCTAGATAGGAACAGAAAAAGAAAAAAGTGAAGCGACTGCTTTGGAAATGGAAGGATATCTTAAAGGTTTGTTGGTTCAAGGAAATGAATACGTTGAAGAGGCAATAGTGCTGAACAAAAAATATAGCCCATTTTCAATCTGTGTTTAACTATCGTTGAGATGGTTCCTTATTTATTTAATGGCGCTGCATTGTTGTGGAAAGCGGCCAAAGCAAAAACAATCAATAAGCGTTGATTGTTGGGCGTTGGCTTGAGACAGCCCATGTCATGTTTAAAAAACAAAACGCATCAAACATGGCGTTTATTTCTTAAGACGGCATGGAGTGGACTTAGTACTGATTCGTATGCTAGGAAACTCATTCAACTTTCTGTGTGTTTTTATAAACTATCCTAAATTCCACAAGCTAGGAATCAGTATAAATGAACTGTGTAGCAAACGCCAAACCATATTAAACTTATGCACTTGGATATGACGTATTTTCGGGGGTTCTGGCAAAATAGATAGGGTTAGGCAGCCCTTAGTACTTCTACTTGTATGAGAGGAGTAGTTGTGTGGCTAGCACTATCTTCAATATAAATGCTCCAAATATGACAATGACGGGATAATGTACTACTACTGGCGAATTTGAGCCGCCCATAAAAGTGGCTACTGCAGTAATTGCTGTAACTTGCCAAAAGCCAGTTGCAGCCTGGTGAGAAAAGAGGAGACAGCAAAACTTAGGCAAAAAACCCTAGTGATCGCTTGCGCCAATGACGTTAGCACCTGCAAAGCTCGGTGCACAATCTAGGTCAAACGACCCTATGTGTTCGCTTGACTGCAAAGCGCGGCCAGCCACTTGCAAAGCTCAGCGGCAAACTAGGCCAAGACCCTATGTGATCACTTGGGGTTGATTGAGGTTGGGCGCGTGACACAGCCGGTTTAGTCACAAAGCAAGAGTGGCCCCTAGGAGTGACTACTTTTGTTTTGTTGTGTTCTTTGGCTACCCACGCACGCACGTCCCCCACCCCCACCCTGGACTGTTATTATGTGTCTTGTTGTTGTTTTGTCCTGCCCCACGCATGCACACCCCCACCCACGCATGCACACACTCAGTCCTTCTAAGTTTTTACAAGTTATTCTCATGTTCTTACTTAGTTACTTCTAAGTTGTCCGTAGTCATTCTCAAGTTATTCCCCAAGTTTTTAGCTTCTTAATAGTTCTTGATCAAGTTCTTAATTAAGTTATTAGAAGTTTTTGATCAAGTTCTTTGATAAGATTCTTGGATTAAGTCATCCTTAAGTACAACCAAGTTCTTATTAGTTATCTTATACACACCCCCCAATACAAGCTATGTTCTTATCTTAAATAGTAGATGTCTAATATATAGTACACACACGCCTCAAAAACGCCAGTCATCGTTGAGGATGTCTTGCCTCAGCGTGTTCTCTGCATAGATCTTAAGAAGGTTTACTCGAAGCAGCACCGCATTGATTACAATTTGGGTCTATGGAAATGTCTTTTATAGACTCCAGGTTCTTTATTTATTGACTTCATCATTTTATAATACACCATGAATCTATTTATAAAAAAAAAATTTAGAATATTATTCCATTATAAATGGTCAAAATGATGCTTTGTTATTGGCGGTTTTGGCGTGCAGTTGTCTCTTTCTGTATTTAAATGGTTCTGATTTTTTTGATTGCTTCTTTTGTTCTCGTTTGCCATCGGTTATCTATTTTTAACTGTTTATAACCGCACCCAACAGCGCAATGGCGCCAAAAATGGCAAACGTTTAAGTTAATATTCATGAAGACTTTGGTGCCCTTGTATCACATGGAGTTTTTTGAGCGGGCATTGAATAACTTGTTCTGGCGTGGCGGTGTTATGTTTTCATGATGAGTCCATATCTGTAACATTAATTTTTTTTTGTCTGTTCCACTCTGCTAATTTTTTTCCTGCTTCAAACAGCCAGGATTTTTAATGGTCTCGCCTGAGGAGTTCAGCGTTTTCTGCTTAATTTTATGGCTGGTTACTTTCTCCACCTGATCAGTGTTTTATGATTCTGCTGATTTTCCAGTCTCGTTCATTTTGGAAGGGAAATAAAATCTATATGATTAAAAGTTATTAATCATGGATTAATGGCGTTAACATGTTCAATCTGTAATAAAGATCACACCCTAGAGACTCTAATGACTTTGTTTTAAAACTGGATCCTGCGTTAAATCATACATAAAGTTTCCTTGTCAGAATCAATGGGCGCAAATCTACTAACTAGTTTAGTGTACTAAATAAGAAACGTTTGCCCACCCCAACACTTTTCACCCATTCTAGACCCAGCTGCGCTTTCATACTCTGTTATGATACTTTAAAATTGTCTTGCGGCGACATCTGTTGAATCGTTCAATGCTGAATTTCAGTTCCGAGAACTGTTTTGTTGTTCACACGCTGCCAAAGAATCACCTCTCCTTTTGGGCATAAAGCTTGGCCATCATCTTGGTCATTCATAAGTTAGAAGGTTTTGGCCGCCTTGTAGCTGTAGGGATCATCATGTTCTTGTTTTTTATGAATTATAATTATTTTATTTTATAAATAATGGAGCACGAAAATACTGTTGCTAACCTTGTATACCATTTGCTGTTATTGGAGGACTAAGTGTAGGATACTCAATGCCTTGGTAAAAGCCTGTCAGAATTAACCAGCAGATCTTGGCAAACTAGACTTGAGGCATTCGCAAAGCTAATTTGCTTCTTTGCAGCCTTCGGTTGCCACGAAAGATTTTCTAGTCATGCAAGAGAATAATTACAGACATTTAATATGTAAGAAAAAAATACAATTTATAAAAAATGGCTTCACTCGCAATATATGATAGGCGGCGCTGTGGTGAATGCGCTTGCTTTTAGCGGAGTAAAATTCGCATTTCAGTAAATCTGGGGAAATGACGGCGAGAGAAAAAGACATAACAAAGCTATGCGAGCAACTAGCCCAGCTGCACAGTCGCCTTTGAAAGGCAGAGACTTGAGCAGTTAGATTTTTATTAATGACACAACTGGAAAGACAGGGGCATGCAGCTTACACATTTAAAAATGTTGATCAAGCAATAAAACATATTATCTAGTAACAGGCAAACAATCGAGACATTTGCCCCCACCAAAATTCAAGTGACTTTTATCATCCATAGAAAAAACAAAGATGCAAGAAATCGGGTTATTTGTCGTTGGTAATGACGTTGTGTATTTTGTTGCACATCATAATATTGGTGAATAAAAAATGTAACAAAATCTATTATTCGCCCAAAGGATATTGGTAAGGGCATCACAGCAATTAAAAATCTATGCACCCGCTGGAGTCAGTGAAACAAACAAGCAAAAGTATGGTTATCAAAACAAGCGATTTGCAAATTTATTTTCCTGCGCCCAAACGAATACAGAGACCACACTTTGTAAACACAACTCCAAACGACACATCTAATGGATCTTCTATATTTACCCTCTGATAGGATTAGACGAAAAAAGATTTTAAGTACGCACTTCACAGCCTTGACATGGCTTCAAGATTACAAAGATGCAGAGCCATTAACGCAAAAGAGTGCTTCTGCTGGTTGTGGCGCTATACAATGATATACCCAACGAGGGCCACTAACTTCTCCTGCCTTGATTCAAGTTGTATGATGGAAAAGAATTTAAAGGGCAAGTGAACATTATTGTTTAAAACCAGAGTTACTAGTAGAAGAGGGCATTCCGGGAGTTCAAAGATCACAGGCTTTAGTTATTGAAAACTTTAACAAAAGGTAGCCGAAAGCCTTTTTCCTAACAGTTATCACAGAGAGCTGATTGACATTTCTCGCAAACAGAAGGGTTTAGAAGACTGCCTCAGTTTTGCGCGCAATGTATAATGAAGAATTTAAAGGGTTAAACCAGTACAAGCCAATTCAAGAATAAACAATAATGTTGCTGAAGACTCAGTAACCCCGAAACTATTACCGTTTGGTTTTGAAAGTAAGGTACCATTTATTTTACCGGGGGGAAGCAGAAGGGTACACTGCATCATGGGCAAACAGATCTGTTTGGAGTGTTTTGACCCGTATTGGAAATAAAAAGAATTGTAAAAATGAATCCGCCGTGTTTTATTTACGGTGAAACTGACAAACAAAAAACAACCAGCTCCTCAAGATCTTTTGTGAAAGAAGAAACTGCAGATAATCCCGCCAGGCACCGTCACGCTTTAATTAATTTACGTAATACATATTTTGGTTTTTAATTGAAAAGGCCTAGAAAGGAAGCGCAGAACGAAACAAGATGGTAAAGGAAAGAGACCTTGAAAAATGATACGGGAATCATTTTTCATACGTGTATTGACATTAAGGAAAAACTCTTTCGAGGATTAATCAATGCATGCTATAATCATCAGATCACCTACACTCAAACCCCAATGGGAAAAAGAAATATTTGAAATAATAAAAAAAAATTCGAACTCGTCAAGCAAACATGAGAAAAGATTTAAATGAATGGATGAAAGCTATGATTGATCTTATAATAAAAGTTGATGAAAAATATAAAAACCCTGTTTATGCGGTTCCTCCAGTGCCCGATTGCAGATGCAAGACTCTGATTAAAACAAACACCCGTTTTGTGTTTTTTCTATCTAATGACTCTTTGTTGTTCAATGTTTGTGTTGATCTTCATGTAGATTAGATCGCAGTTTTTTACGGGGTCATGATGAAAAGTCTTATTGCCCATACAATGTTCTTTGTAGTTGTCATGTGATAGTTTGAATGCACAACGCTGCGGATATTCCTTATGCTTTCTTAATGATGTCTCTGGCTCGAAATACTGTACATTTTTGCCTAACCCACATACTCCTTGATCACCTTTCCAGATAATTCATCCTTCATCTTTCTAAAATCCCTTCTTGTTAGTATTGAATGCAAAGGCGAATCTTTAGGTATCGGACGTGTGTACCATCCCGCATGTCCTTTAGCTACTCTCCTTTTCCATGTCTTTTTAGATTGTCTCAGTAGGGATTCTATAACAAAATAATCTGTATCTGTGTAAAGTACTCTGGACTCGGATAGAGGGCTTAAGTAGTCTTAAGAAACTCTAACATCAAAAGGCTTTGATAATTCTAAAAACAGTAAACCCAATAACATACAGGTTGTCTAATTTGACTTCTTTTTGGTTCATCTCCATTATCGCCAAAAAGCTGATCATGAAATCTTATAAGTCTGATAATTAGGTTTTGAAGTCAGCTTTATTGCTTCGTTCTCTTTGGTGACTAATCTGACATCTTTACGCTTGTGCGGATTCTCCATAGTCTGTTCCAAAAAATAAACCCAGCTGTTGTTCATCTGCTTGAAAAAGTCTTTTCCTGAAGCAATCTGTGGAGTGAGTTTCTGAGATCAGTGTTCTTCATGATGTGTGGTTTCATTGAAACTGTTCTTGATTCAAAAGCAATTTATACGATGAACTGCTGTCAACTTTCAAAACCATGTCTTAAATAAATTGTTGGATAGTCTGTAATGCCACAGACATAATTTTTTTTGCCCCGAAAGATTAGGCACAAAGTTTAGGCGGTTCTCTTGGATCCATCTTTAGACTTTCTGCTGCTAATGGTAGTCAATAGGCAGGTATGGAGTCATGAGGATATTCTAAGTCAACTTCTAGGAATGAAACCACGTGTTGGTCAGGCGTTAATACTGTTCAACCACTTAATGCCTTTGAATATCTATTCGTTACTGTGTACATTTTAAAGTTACGTAATGGAAGTGGATTGCGCCATTGCCCAAACCATACAGATTGTTTGCGTTTAAATACATGAGATAGTTAGACCTTTTACTGGGATCATAATCGTCCAAGTATTTGTTGTTTTGCTTTCTACAGTAAATGAGGGTGACGCCATACTAATTCCTCCACGGCAATCCGTTTAATCATCTGAACATGGTAGGTCAGACAATATATCAATCTGTATTCCTGTAACTTTAAGAAAAGCGTCCCCGACTCATCCCGGCGCAGATAATGTAATGCGCAGGATCCAAATGTAATGTTTCATGCAGAGTCTTTCTATAATTTTCAAAGACACGTCGCCAAACAAAACATACATCAGCATCAAGTATGATTCATGATAGTCTCCGTCGTTTTACACTCTAACTTCTGCCACGCATCTTGAGCATGTTGGTAATCGGTGTCGCTGACTGTCCTTAATCCGCACGCCCCGACCGCGCCTTAGGTGGAAGTGTATCTTCATCAAACTTGCCCACTGTTCATGTACTTATAAGGTAAACGCCCCCTTTCTAAAAGAGTTGGGTCAAATTATTCTTCCGTTATTGGGCAGGACTTTAAGGACCATGGCCAGGGACAGTGACTCTAGTGAACCCATCACTGTGCTGCATATAGTGTCATAAAAAGACATGTTATTTAAAGTTGAAAACCACATGTACTTTTCTGATGACTGTGCATTGCATGATAACATGTAGGCATGTCCATGTTTTCATTATAAGGTGGGAGTTCGTAACCTCGCAAGTTATGAAAGAATACAGGCGCTTTCATGTTTAGGATCAAACTTTAGTTGAGATTGCATTGTTTATGCGCCGACTCCTATGAACTTTCGCTAATGTGTTCATGGTATTCTTACTTTTGGATTCTCTGCGTCTGATGTGAGCCTAAAACCACAAATCCAACAATGCGTGGCTGGTGTCATACTGTTGTTGGTCTTCAGGCGTCATCATGATTTCAGATAAATTCAGATTATTAGAACAATCATTACGCACTTGCGGCATGCGCTGTAAAAATCTTCTAGCCGCATTCTGGTCCTCTGTATAATTCTGGCGTTTGAATGAGCGCCATCGACCTTAACAATAATGGAAGGCAAATGAACAACTTGATGCTTTATCATTCCCTTAAGTCTGTTGTTTTTCGAAGTTTTTGTGGCGAATTGGCCCTTCATAAGAAACAATAAGGACTCGAAGTCTGCGTAAACTACGTTATGGAGAATGTTGCAGTTTTTTCAGTTCTTATAACTAACTTTAGAATCTGGCGGGTGGGGGCGTAATTAGTCTGATATAATTACAGTTTACAGAACTTTTACAATGTTTTATATGTTCACTCGCGGCTTGCAAAATGGCATTCGTTGTTAACATTTTCTGCCGAATTCTTGTTTGTGCCCATCTTTTGAAGTTTGTGCATTTAGTTTACTCATGTTCGTATCATGTGTAATGTGGCAGCCCCGCTGGTGAACACTTTATTAGTAATGTCAACATTGATTTTTGTCTGGTCGCCAATGTTGGTCTGTTCTTTGGGACACTTAATCGGCCCTGTGGAATTTGATTCCTCATCCCATGTGTAGATATTGACGGTTATTAGTGGTTTGTTTTGCTCTCAAACTGATCAATTTGGTCTACACTAACAGGAAAGGATATTCCATTGAAGTGAGATCTTTGGTGTATGGCGTTAGTTAGTCACTCTCTCTGCCGTGGTCGCGGACATGAATGCAGGGCCTTGCAAGAACGCACCACATGAAACATTTGTCGCTGAATTCTTTATGTTTAAAACTGCTCTCTTTAAAACCAAACTTCGAGGTAGCGGATGTAAGCCTTGCCTACAATCGGTGCATACTTGCTGTTTTAATCTTAATTCTAAGACTTCGCCCTCTGACCAACAGAGCCTTCATTTTAGCTTATTCAGCGGCAGCGTCCAAACTGTGTAAGCAGCTCGTCATGCCCAACCGGGGTTTGTTAAGTCATTACGAGAAAGTATTGTCTGTTTGTTAGTCGAGACCTGAATTCTAGATTTTCTTCGTTTATTGTTACAATAGTCAATTAAAACTGCTAACATTACTTTAAACCGGTGGGTCTATTGTTAGTTGTACTTGGAACTTGAGAAATAGCATGGAACAACACTTGCCTGTAAGTTTGTTGGGTC
>JAFLJL010018386.1:0-25738 GCA_018398815.1 Conus ventricosus | reverse complement strand
ACTGCCTTATCTGTCAAGGTCTCTTTCGTCTCACCATCTGCGGGGCCTTCGGTTTGGTTCCGTCGGGTCACCGGTATCGGCGAGTCCATGGGGCTGTCGTGGACGGACGTGGTGGCGCCCTCCGAGGAGAGCTCACTCACGCCGCTCCGCGACTAAGCAATTATTGTCGTCAGTAGGGGGCTTAGTAGGTGGTGTCCTGTGTATGTTAGATCAGAACAGGCGCCACTGAACACCACCGAAGTGACTCGGCAGCAGTGCAGTGTCTTCTCCGGTGGGATGCCTCTAAACGACTCGACATTGACTGCTCCTTGTGGATTGCCTGTGCCTGGGCTGCGGCGGGGATGACTGGGCTGTGGCTGTGGACAGGGTGTCGGAATGAGCGGCGTGGGTGCACTGGTTGGGACAGCAAAAAAAAAAAAAAAAAAAAAAAAAAAAACCCATTAGGTGGGTCGGAGGGGTTAAGGATGTATATGTTAAATTGGTTACAGAAATGATTGTTTTAATCAAGAGCAGTAAAAAAAAAAGAATTTTTTCATGACTATAAATAGAAATGCAGACATGTTAATTGTAAAATTAAAAAAACCCAACAACAAACACCAGACTAGAGAGGGGGATGTTTCACACAGCAGGAGTATGCTGTTTGGGTTAATACAATAGTGGCACTGGGGCAGCCAGGTATGGACTATGGGAACAATACAGTTAAGTGAGGCCATGTTGTTAGTATTATTTCATGCTGTTAAAATAGGGGTTGGGGATGGGGGTAATAGGGTTATGATTATGAATAAGATTTAAAGAAGGTTGGGGCTGATTAATGTAAGGTAATGGGTAATGAACTTAAATAAAAAGTGAAAGTATAACTTGAATATTTATGATATTGGGAGACTACTCATTGTAACAGAAAACAGAGTTCTAATCAACCAGCATTAGTGTTCTATTTTATTACGAATAGTACTGGTAAGTTGGTTTTAAAGAAAAGACAACATTTGAATATTTATTTGTGTGTGTGTGTGTGTTAGGAGCTGAACCATGTGACGCTGCATATGGAATTGATCCAGCACTCAAGCTTACCTGTGCACAGCCCAAAGACAAACCCTTAACATTAACATCTGTGAAAGACAGAGTCAGCAACCTGCAAGCTATGACAGTTGCCTTTGCTGCGGAGAAGGGTTTATCACTCAGTACTGTTCCTGATCTTATTGAGTACACCAAGGTATGTAATTCAACTTATTATTAGAGATTGCTTCTTTTTTTTTCTTTTTAATCTTTTTTATTATTTCTGTTTGTTTTTATATCTCTTTCTCACTTTCTGTTGTGTTTATGTAAATTGTCTTTGCATATTCTTAGAGCTGTATGTGCTTATGAAGTGGTTGTGTGTGTGTGAGGGGAGATGGGGGGGATGGGTTAAGGAAGGCAGTGCACATTGGAAGGAATGCTTTTGATCTCTGTCTGGCTCTTTATATACAGGTCTCTGTCAGTCTGTCACAAATGATGTTGATCTCTGTCTGGCTCTTTATATACAGGTCTCTGTCAGTCTGTCACAAATGCTTTTGATCTCTGTCTGGCTCTTTATATACAGGTCTCTGTCAGTCTGTCACAAATGCTTTTGATCTCTGTCTGGCTCTTTATATACAGGTCTCTGTCAGTCTGTCACAAATGCTTTTGATCTCTGTCTGGCTCTTTATATACAGGTCTCTGTCAGTCTGTCACAAATGCTTTTGATCTCTATCTGGCTCTTTATATACAGGTCTCAGTCTGTCACAAATGCTTTTGATCTCTGTCTGGCTCTTTATATACAGGTCTCTGTCAGTCTGTCACAAATGCTTTTGATCTCTGTCTGGCTCTTTATATACAGGTCTCTGTCAGTCTGTCACAAATGCTTTTGATCTCTGTCTGGCTCTTTATATACAGGTCTCTGTCAGTCTGTCACAAATGCTTTTGATCTCTATCTGGCTCTTTATATACAGGTCTCTGTCAGTCTGTCACAAATGCTTTTGATCTCTATCTGGCTCTTTATATACAGGTCTCTGTCAGTCTGTCACAAATGCAGAGAAGCTGATCTCTCTCTCTCTCTCTCTCTCTCTCCTCTTCATCTCTCTCCTCTCTCTCTCCCTCTCTCTCTCTCTCTCTCTCTCTCTCTCTCTCTCTCTAAGATACATAGACACACCCAGCCCACCTTAAACCTAAAGAATAGTCTCTCTCTGTGTTTGTAATCACACACACACACACACACCACACACACACACACACACACACACACACACACACACACACACACACACACACGGAGCAGCACACACACACACACACACACACACACACACACACACACACACACACTCATACACTTGGCAGAATGTAACAGGCAGGCATCCATTTAAGTGTGAAAGGCCAGCATGGGAGTGTAAAATGTGATACTCATCAGTTTCTAAGCCATGTACTGCCAAGCAGGGGTTGGGGTGGGAGATCTGGAGAGGGGGGGGCTGAAGACAAAGAAGACAAAGAAAAGAGTATTTGGGAAAGATATAAAACAAAAATAAAGAAACAAAACCAAGGAAGAGATAGAATTATGAGGGTCAGGTCTCCGAAAAAAGTCTTTTATTCCATTGTGAAAAAGAAGGTATGGTAAGTCAAGGAAACCGTTTAATGGCTGTCCTGCATACCGTTCCTCTTGTAAACAGTGAATTAAGGAAACAGTGTTTTAATGGCAAGTTTTCAATTTTACAAGTGAAATGTGTGTGAGAGTGCATCTGTTATGCTGCTTGTATACATGTATGTATGGCTGCATTTGCATTAAACTGTTGATACAGACCATTGTGTAAGGTAAGCATGTATGCAGTCACCACCTTATGTCTGCAATTTTGCCATGTTCATTTTTGCGCCTGCTTTCTGTTTTCAGGCAGCAAGTCTTGACAAAGCTGCACTTCAGGAGCTGAGAATGGACAGGACAACTGCTTCATACAAACTCCGTGAAGGTCTTGCCCCCTACCTGCAGGAGACCCTCCTTGATGAATGAGGTCATCTTCATTCAGCCTCAACATAGATGAGGCAACCAGCAAGACCAACCAGAAAGTTCTGGCTGTACTTGTCTCTCATTTTTCACCTTCACTGAACACAGTTCTTGTCAATCACCTTGGTGCTATCACTGTGACCACCGCCACTGCTCAGGCACTTTTCACTGAGCTTGATGAACTGTTCACAAGACTTGAGCTGAGCTTGATGAACTGTTCACAAGACTTGAGCTGAGCTTGATGAACTGTCCACAAGACTTGAGCTGAGCTTGATGAACTGTCCACAAGACTTGAGCTGAGCTTGATGAACTGTCCACAAGACTTGAGCTGAGCTTGATGAACTGTCCACAAGACTTGAGCTGAGCTTGATGAACTGTCCACAAGACTTGAGCTGAGCTTGATGAACTGTCCACAAGACTTGAGCTGAGCTTGATGAACTGTTCACAAGACTTGAGCTGAGCTTGATGAACTGTTCACAAGACTTGAGCTGAGCTTGATGAACTGTTCACAAGACTTGAGCTGATAAGGATAAGGATAATGTTGCTTATAGCCCAGCCGACCGCAAAGGGCCACATCAGGTCTGTCACCACGTTAAAAATCAACTCACCAGGCATTAAAAAAAAAAAAAAAAAAAAAAAACAAAAAAAAAAAACCCTTTCACACATCTCTTTAAATGACATCGTGTAGAAACGTACCAGAAACTTCGTTAAAAATCTTTCTTCCGTAAAATCTTAAATCAGATGAAAAATGTTAATCTCTCTCAAAACTTGAGGATCACATCTGGCGGGACATCCCTGAACAGGATCTTCATGGACTCCGCTGTAAAATGTTTGTGTCTCACATCGTGCAAGTCCCAACAGTCTAAAAGAACATGTTCATTGTGAGTGGCGCATGACATGGAATGCACCACGGAGCTTCTTCACTCTTTAAATGAAAAAACAGTACATAAGTATGTGTTCAATGCCAGATTTTATTTGCTTCCTTGCAAAAATTTCTTCATGACCTATTTTTTGAAAGTATGGTTACACTTAGTAACAGCATACATTTCTACTCAAGTACAAAAGTGAAAAAATTATCACTTGGTTATGTATTACAAAAGTGAAAGTGTTACACGAGTCACAATAAATGAATATCTCTAAAAAATTGTCTAAGAGTGTGCAACAGGGAGAGTTGAGAGACCAGACAGTTAGACTGGAGAAAGGAGAAATAAAGACAAGGACAAAGGAGGGAGAACAGGGAACTGCACAGCTAGAAAGAAGGAATTATTACTCATTTAAAAACAACAACAAAGAAAAAAAAACAATTACAAGAAAGAAAAAAGACTTCATGAATGTACAAACCAAAGTGTAAGGAATGTCCTCATGATCTCTGTATCTTATGACTTGTGTGAAGCAATTCAAAGTACCATGGCCATTTTATATCAAAGCAGAAAGCAGCTACAGGCAATGGTAATGATATCAATACTAAGTAACAAACAGCAGAACGAGGAATAACAGTTGGAGGGGAACAAAGGAAAATGAAAGGAAAAAATATTAGAAAATATCAGATGCTAACACAAACCAAAAAAGTGACATTAATAGCAATTCCAAGTTTGTTTGTTTTTGTTTTTTTCAGGTGTACATGTGAAAACTGTGTTGCAATGAACACCAACCATGAAAGCCACTGTTGCACAGAGTCTGAAAAGATATGGCAGAAAGTTTTACGATACAGGTATGATGAATAGTTACACTGTTAACTTTCTTCTTTATCAAATAAAACAGAATAGATTGTCTTTTTGGTTTCTTTTGAGGTCATGATCTGCCATTGTATACTTCTTTTCAAGTTAAATGCACATATAATGCACACACATTCAGACATGAACAAAGAGAAATGGTTGAATTTGTACATACCTGTATGGAATACACCTTTAAGTTTATTAAATAATTGTTTATGGATTTGTGATTACTTGCCGAGTTTACTCTGCAGTACATAGAATCATCCAAAACACCTGACAATACAAAGATACTAGTAGTATTATATGTTTTTGTTGTCAGATATTTGGAAAGATTCTGTAAAGTTACTCAGTCTTTTTTGTTTGTCTAAATTGTCATAGAGTTCAGATTACAAAGTGATAATAATAAGATGTCAAATTATTCTGCCTTAGAGCAAGGTGACATTTTTGAGTTTATTTTGAGTAGGAACCTTTGAAATTTTGAGAAGTAATTTGTATGACTGATTATCCCTGGTAGTGGTACAAGCAAAGGTGATGTTTTCAGTTGAGTTAGTTGGTATGTGTATATGGGTGGTTAATACGTTGTATTAACATACACAATAACTCGGTTTTACCTAAATTTTTGAAACATGTTATAGTGACTGATACAGGTAATAAGGAAGCCCAGTTCCAATATGGGCTATATTGTTGGTCAGAGGCAAAGTTTCCAAAATGGCCGTCGCGCAGATAATGATATAACATACAACTGCTCTTGTTCACTCTGCATACAAATGTCATAAATAAATAGCTGTGACAAGTCAGCATGTGCCCTAAGACTGTGATATCATTCTGTGCAGGTCCTTGCAAGTGGAAAAAGGTGAGGTCAGCCAGCTGAGTGTATCACTGCTGTTCCTGGTTTCCAGACTGTCTGCTTTGACCCTGATGTGTTGGAAACTGCCTATCATCAGTCCAAACAGGAGCATGGGCAGATGAGGGCTTCTACAGAAGAGTAAGCTTGCACAATTTGCTTGTATGTGCCAGTGATTTACCGAGTGAAAGGAGCGTTAAAGGGACACCTAGGGAGTAATAAAATGACACATCCAGCTATGACAGGGATGAAAGTGGGAAGGGCATAGGATGGCACACGATATCAAATGGTGTACTCTAGTAAAGGGGCCCCCTTATCACAGGTTTCAGTGGTTAGATTTTAAATATCCTACCTCAGTCAGCTTCTTGTTTGCCTTTTTTTTTTTTTTTTTTTCTTTCTTTTCTTTTTGTGGCATCAGTTATCGGATCAATGGAGCACCTAAGGCAGTGATTTTTTTTTTTTTTTTTTTTTTTTCCCCTAAGGCCGAAATCCACCTCTTCATTCTTTGGTGCTTCACACTGTCCTCTTCATCTGCCAAAAAAAAAAAAGCAAAAAAAAAACAAAAGTAATTTCCACTACTAGTTTTCTTTCTTTTTTTTTCCTTTTTTTTTTTCCAAGCAGTCTCTCTCACACCATGCATAGTCTGTATGTTCTCTTACAAATGGACATAGTCTTGCTGATTTTAGTGTTTTGGTGTTTGATACAAATGTCTGGGTTTGTTAATGTTCTAATGTGTGGTGTACTGGCACTCTCACACTGATCATGTGCTGCTTATACAAAGAGAACAACATAAATGAAACAAAGGACTTAATACTTAATTTTTTTTTTTTTTTTCGATTTTCCCAAAGAGAGAGAGAGAGAGAGAGAGAGAGGGAGAGACAGGCAGACAGACAGCCAGACAAACAGAGAGAGACAGAGACAGACGGACGAGGCGGCATCATAGAGTTATATGTAGAGTTTGTTTCAAATCGTCCCGCCAGTTGGCTGTTTGCCTTCTAAGACTTACCAAGACATGATGGACACACAATATGAGAACACTGATATCGAAAAAATCCTTGAGTACTAATTCTGATTGTGTGTGTGTTTGTGTCTACATGTGCATGTGTACTTGTTTAAAGCCAAGTGAAGTCCATTCTATTCAGTGAATGATTATGGCTTGTGTTCTCATTGTGTTTAGGTAGCCGCTTTCTAACTTCAGGGAAATTTGAATGAATGTCAGGAGCTTACCCAGTTGCTGCTTCCAATATTATCTCCCAACAACATCTTTTTGCTCTTCCTCAGATACTCAGAAGTAAAAAGCTGCAAGCAGTCTTTGATATGGACAGGAAATATCCTTCTAGATTCACATCTTTCATGTCTCTTGCATTGTGTACTCTAAGGTTATAGTAATACACTGTACAGTAGTTATTCATACTAGGTCAATACAGCAAGATAAACTGTTTAAGAGCTTAAGGTGAACTGAAATGGACCTACATATGTTTCTTGCCACTGTTTTTCTCCATCATGGACCAAATGCAACTTTCTCCAACAGGAAATACCGGTACATTGGCTACAGGCAGCTTGTGAGGTGGTGCTTTGGAATTCTGGGCAGAAACATCCGTGTTCCCCTTCCATCTTGCTGTGTTCACAAGATCCGTGAACATTTCCAGTCAGAAAAATATCGTGGATTCCAGTGGCCTGAATTGGACTGAACACACAGTGTGTGTGTGTGTGTGTGTGTGTGTGTGTGTACTATTGTATTTGTATTTTATAGGATTTGTATGACTTCTTCCCTAGTGTAGCAATGTACTTCCTGCTTTCTTTGTTGTGTGTGTGTGTGTTTTCTTTTCTTTTTTTTTCTCGTTTCGTCATCTTTGACCCAAGTTGCATTACTCTGAAACAACTTGAAGTTGCTCACTCATGAAGAAGACTGATGTGGTGGTTATTCTGTCTGCTAAGCAGTATGAAAAACATTGTCAACAGATAGAAATGGTTTTCTCCCCGCTCCCACCCTGTCCCCTTGCACCATTTGTCCTCTTTAAGAACTTTTAGATTAAAAAAAAAAAATTGGGTATTGGAATAAAAAAAGAATAGAACCTAAGTGTTCCACTCCATAATGTTTGCATCTTGGTGCTATGATTCAGTTGAAATGTCCTGAATAAATTTTGTTTACCAAATCCACTTGCCTATGAATGTCAGCCTTGCATGCAAGCGACTCGCACCTTTTTAAGTGATTTATCAGAAAGGAATGACTTCTGTATGGTGGAGAAATTTGGGATTTCCGCAGTTTCTTTCTCTTTGTGTGTGTGTTTGTAAAAAGTAAAAAAGTTCAGTACTCTCGGGACTGTAAGGCACTTCATTGTATTACTATTAGGCACAAGAGTAACTGAGGATCAAGTAAATGTTCACAACCAGAATCCAAATCTTGAGCCAGGTTCATTCGGTATATTGAATCACTTATCACAGTATCTTGCCATGTAAGTAGCCAGTGCCTCGTGTTTGCTTGGATGGGCATATTGTGCTGTCAGGGGTCTGGTTTTTCTCTGAACTTTCCTGGAAGGGAACTCCTCAGTGCAGATGGGCTCTCTCCATACATTTGAAAGAGGTGGTGAAGCAGCTTGGACACATAACCTGTAACGGTGTAAGACAGTTTTGTTAGTAAGTAAAGTATACACTTTTAATTGGACTGTTCTTGTGATTATCCAGACAAAGAAGAAAAGGGAACAATGTATATCAGCATCCATCTACCTCTACACACTTTCCTCTGCCCCTCCCCCCCCCCCCCCCCCCACACACACACGTACACACACACACACACTCCCCCTCCACCACCTCCCACACCAAAGATGAAAACAGCAACTCGTCACTTGTAAAAAACATGAACAGACTAATTGTAGGCCATTTGACAGTAGTTTTAACCTTTGCCAAACATAGTCATAATGCTTGCGAGTGGATGGGAAAGACTAATAATGATAATAATGACTGTGTGTTTCTTAAGAATGCAAACCATCACAAACATGAAAATAATGCAGAAAAGAAAATTTGATAGAGAATTGAGATAAGACATTTGACATGTGAGTAATGTGCCACATAAATAGCATGATCTATAGATGACTACTTGAAACTTGTAATATATATTGGGGAATGTGGTTTGGTCTACCGTCGACTCCCTGTGTCTTATCAAACCTCAACACACTCCATAGTCAGTAATGTTTTTTTTACAAGAACAGGAGGAAGCACAAGAAAAATTAAAGCACCCACATCAGTATGTAGGCTTTATACTCACCATAGGTTGGATCACACTTCAGCCTGCGTATGCTGTATTCCCCCTTCTTGGCCTTGGGAAAGTAGATGGCCATTTTCACACTGCCATCCTCCTCCTGAAGATATCCCCTCTCACAATTTTCATTGTAATGCATGGCAGCCAGGAACAGCCTGCAAAAATGTTCAACATGCTGGTTAAGCCATCATCAATATATATGAATATTGTGTGTAACCCCTTCATAAATTCATATGAATAATGTGTTTAACCCATTCTCTTCAGTGCCAGCGTGCATGCACAACCCCCCCCCCCCAAAAAAAAAAAAAAAAAAAAAAAAGTGCCTCCGCCAGTGCTATAGAACTGCATCCACTCTACCTTGCCACCCCACCTTTACGCTACCCCTTGCCTCTCCCATGCTTGCCGCAAGCATCCCTTCCATGCGTGTTCATCTCTAATCCACACAGACCACAGGCCTGTTGTCTTCTGTTGTGTCAGTCACCTCATACACACTGGTGATCCACACAGACCACAGGCCTGTTGTCTTCTGTTGTCAGTCGCCACATGTACACTGGTGATCCACACAGACCACAGGCCTGTTGTCTTCTGTTGTGTCAGTCACCTCATACACACTGGTGATCCACACAGACCACAGGCCTGTTGTCTTCTGTTGTGTCAGTCACCACATGTACACTGGTGATCCACACAGACCACAGGCCTGTTGTCTTTCTGTTGTCAGTCGCCACATGTACACTGGTGATCCACACAGACCACAGGCCTGTTGTCTTCTGTTGTGTCAGTCACCTCATACACACTGGTGATCCACACAGACCACAGACCTGTTGTCAGTCACCACATGTACACTGGTGATCCACACAGGCCTGTTGTCTTCTGTTGTGTCAGTCACCTCATACACACTGGCTGGCTCACTTGGTTTGGAAAGTGTGAACAAAGTCCATCCCCTTGGCCTGTTGGCTTCACACTTTCAAAGGCATGGAACTTCACACAATGTGATTAGCGTCAGCTGAGTGGGGAATCCTTTAACTTTTGTCGCAAAGCCAAGTCCTTGGTAAAACCTCTGGGGTACACTAGCTTAAGATGGGATAGGCAACCAACAGAATATTTGGTTGGTGGCACCAAAGCCACACTATTGATCCAACGGATTATTCAGTCAGTAGCACTTGAAGGGTTAATTGTGTTTGAGATCAAGCAGAACATTTTCCCTTTACATGTATAGTCTTTAAACTGGTTCAGCCAAGCTTATTGATAGTTGCTGATGGTTTGGACTGTGGCTATAGATCAACAGAATATAAATAGTTCTTATCAAGAACTGTTTACAAGGAAATCACTTTGTACAAGTAAAATGCAACTTAGTAACCAACCTGGTGTACATTCCTAGCCAAGAAAAGGCTGTGTGCTTCGGACAGAATGACAACACCAGACTGTGAAATGCCTCCAGCTGTGAGGTTTGGTGAGAGGGTGACAGCTTCTTGACATCACTGAGAAGGTATTTATTTTCAATGATGTTGAGGAGAGCAAGGTATCCTCAGAGTCTGTAACAATATATATATAGGTAATCAAGGCTTTCATATCTTTATTGAAAACAAAAATACATTATCATCACAAAAGAAAAGAAACAGGCAAGGACATTTGACCTTTGTATGTGGGAACAGTAACACAGAAAAATTGCAACCACTATGACAATATTGAAGGCAACCACACTATTAAAATCAGTACATGCTTCTAGAAAAATGGTTGGAGACCAGTCTGAAAAAATGCAGCTTCAGACAAAGTTTCAACCTGTAGAAAGTAGAACTCTGCAGTTGAACCTGCTGATTGTGATTCTACCAATTAGACTGTGATCAGTCTTTATGATGGACTCTGCCAGTAAGAACAATACACAAACTCTAGTACACAGTCAAAAACTGAGTCGGTGCTATGACACATACAACTCACCGGTGTGAACCAGTCTTTGGTTCTTTCATCGCCACACAACTGTCCATGTTGGCAAGGTGGGATGTCGCCTGAATCACCGTTGTGGTTGTTCACAAGGTGGAAAGACAAACTCTCCCACTTGGCCTTCATCACTTCCCCATTTCCATCCTGTGTTGAGGCTGCCACCCAGTGAAGATGGTTGACAATGGATTTCCTCCAATCACCCACCTTTTCCATCCAGCCCTGTTTGCCAACTGGTTCAGTTTTTTTGTCAGACCTGT
Organism: Conus ventricosus; assembly: GCA_018398815.1. NCBI lineage: Eukaryota > Metazoa > Mollusca > Gastropoda > Neogastropoda > Conidae > Conus > Conus ventricosus. Next base: position 14,718 of record JAFLJL010018386.1, on the reverse strand, counting down.
ATCAACATAAGGCATAATCAAACTTGATTTTAGGCCCATTTGATGTGCATAGCATTATGCCTATTTTGACACGAAGCGAATGTACACAAGACTCTCAATAATTCGTAATATTTTTACTTGACAATCACTGATCATGTCACGTCGCTAAGCCGGACGGCCCTACCACCCCTACCCACACCTATTACACACTAGAGCAGACAACACAGCACACTAACTACGACTTTACAATCACGCACACCTCTTTATTTTCACACACCCAAACATACCATGGCGCCACCACTCACGTCCATCTACAACCACACACCGGTATCCCACTTCTTCACTGACCCACCCTACCCTACTACGACCCTGAGAACCCTAACCTATGCTACAGCACCAGTTGCGGTATATCACTGCGACCTAGGGACGCAGAGATAGCCCGCACACGTGGTGGCTAACTACTAAGGACAGGGAATAACCCCAAGGGACTCTAATCTTTAACCTACTACCACCCACCTCTCCCCAGGACCCACCCTTCTCTTTTGACCCGGACCACTATCGCACTGGTCACTGCGTCCTAAGGGAGGCAACGACAAATACCCTACACTGTGCTGGCCACTACGTCCCAAAAGGAGGCAGTAGCTAACACCCCTACCCTACTGCCTAACGCTACACCCCTTTCTACAACACCCATGGGACAACCTATCCCGGCCCGGAAAGCTCCAGTCCTTGGCACTGTCCGGGGACTCTCACAGACTGACTCCTCCACGGATGACCCCGCTCCTCACGCTGTCCGTGGACCCTCGCAGGCTGACTCCTCCACGGATGACTCCGCTCCCCAGCGCTGTCCGTGGCCTCACAGGCTGACCCTCCACGGATGACTCCGCTCCTCAGCGCTGTCCGTGGCCTCACGCAGACTGACACCCCGAAGACTACACCCCGGCGCCGACCGTGACTCCTCACGGTCTGACTCCTCCCCTGCGCTGGGCACGACACCTGGCGCACCCACACACCAGACGCCCTCTACGCGAGTCCGGGTCTCGAAGGACACCTCCTCCTCTGAAGGCCCCGCCGGACACTGAGGGGGGGAAGGTCTGGTGCAGCGCCCTCTCACAGGACGCCGAACAGGGTAGAGCAACAGGTGGCTGGAGAAACTCCAGGAAGAACCCTGCAGCAGAGGAGAGCTGCACCACAGACGGCAGCGGCCCTTCCCCGGTAAAGCAACAGGCAACGGGAAACTGCCGCTCACCTGCCGGCACGCGGCAGCAGACTGCGGTGGTCTGGCCCCCCCTCAGGACGAACAGGATACCACCTGCTGACACAACTGGACAGACAGACGATCAACCACACCAGTTCTGCAACTGGCTGAAGTGGCTGCCAACAGAGACGACACAGAACCCGGCACAGGCCAAGGGCACACCAGACCCAACGAGGACCTGGCACTAACTATGACTCGAAGTCACTCAGCTCGACTAACGCGCTGCCGCCGCAACTACAAGGCACGTCCACTCCGACGAACACCAGGGACCGAAGTGAAGCTACCCCAACGCATTCCGACCTGGTCGGAATCAAGCGAACTCTACTCACAACACAAAACACGATTGGTCAGAGCAGCGTATCCCTCCGCAGAGCTGACACGCCGGACCAACGGACTAGTTGCTGCTCGTGCAACAGCACGACAATTTACCACAACAACTCACAGACTTGACAACACAACAGCCGATATCCTGCCCCGCCTTCAATAGTGTAGAACCCAAGTAACAAAAGGGTAACAATCGGGAATGAAACCAACCTCCCGCTTCCATCCCTTCAACAAGTCAAGATTGGAACTCAAGAATATTGTGTACCTTATTTCCCCAGCACCCTACCTAGCCTAACCTTCCACCTTAACCAAACCCCAATCTTACAACACGCACACTCGCACACACACATATACACATATGCACACGCCACACGCTCTCTATCTGAACTACCATACTCCAAACACATGAACGGCTGGTTTACTACTGCCGATCGTGACACACCCCCCTGCCTAAGTTTAACTACAGGTTAAAACCAACAAAAACTTCTCACTCGATCGGCGTTTACTCACACCCTACTATAACACTCCACACTCCACACCACCACTCTGCTCTGCTGTTACTTTTGATGCACCCCATCATCATCAACAACATCACTTTTAATACATCATTAACTGCAAAATACATTATTCAACCTGGTCCAATTCTGCCTTCCACGACCTTAACGCAGGCACTTACAGGCAGCCGTTACATTACGGTCTATATATAGACTTCATAACTGAGGTGTGCTCTGACCATGCACGACCGCTATGCAACATGTGCTACAATACACACCCCCAGCAACACTTTGCTACGTCATTCTCTTCCCATGACAATGACACATGCATATCGTCGACAATGTCGACTTCTCATGACACAGGTAAATGGAATTTACAGGTTCTCTCTCACTCTCTCACTCACTCTCACTTCCCTCTACGGCAAGCGACTCAAGAAGTCTGCCGCCACATTGTCCCTTCCAGACACATGCCTGCACCGTAAACTGGAATGGCTGCAGTGCCCACCTTGTGATCCTCCCACTAGTACTCTAGACCCCACAGCTACCTTCCTGGGTTTCGTCCTCAAATGAAAATGTCGCTTGTACCGCAACCTGCTGTTGCCAAGTTCTTTGTCAACTCACACGTCTCAGCTACGTTGTTCCTTAAGTTGACGACGTACTCTGCCGTGTGCCGAGATCTTGCCTTGCCGGTTGCAGCACCGATCTCTCAGTGTCTGTATGGGCCGCGCAATCCGTGGCGCTCACGACGGAACTCTTGACACTCTTCCCTATCCACAGTACGCTGACACTGGACGCATGACTGGCAGTACCGACCAATGTCAGCATGCATGCCTGGCCAATAAAAATGGCGACCAACTCGCTCCTTGGTTCGGGTGGTACCTAAATGACCAGACATGGGTACGTCGTGGCCTAGCTTCATCACCGTGATCCGTAGTTCAGCTGGGACGCAGATCTGACTCGCTACGTCCTTGGGACCCTCAAACCGCCTGACCAGTACACAGATTTCCGAGCATACTCGACTCGTCCAAACTTGGTGTGGAAGTGCGTCCCTGCTTCACACGCACTCCGAGCCTTCCTCAAGGTTTCATCCGGTCCTGCATCTGAATTAACTGCTGGTAGAGGTGTTCAGAATGCACTCCTCGACGGGCAGTGGTACTGGTTCTTGCTGCTCCCTGGCTCTCTGCGCACGTGTCTGCACTGCCCCTACCAATGCCGGGTCTGCGTATACAGGCACACGTATCCAACCGGAATCTCCTACTTTCTTTGCGAAGTTTCCGATCAGGACTTCCTGCACAGGGCTATTCATGACCAAGACCTCCAACTTCCCTTCGATGAATGGCGACTTCAACTCTATTACCGCCACAGGCACACAGACCTACACCTGGACTCAGCCAACACTACTGGAACCGTCTCTCCTGTGTACGCGTCTGCTGCACCAACCACTGGGCCACTACGGTGTATCCGGCACCAGTGTCTCGTAATCCATTGGCCGGAGACCCGTTAACTTCTACAACGCACGCAGGGTCGTACTGCTGCTCAGCACATGGTCGACACAACGTAGGGACTACTCGAACTTGGGGCTGGTCCCAACAATGAACAGCTCCAACAGAATGGGGCTCAGGGCATTTCCTAGCGATGTGGCCTGGCTTCTTGCAGTTAAAACAAACTATGGTCGATCTAGGCCCTTCTGATCTCCTGTTCGGTTGCTGTAGTGCACCATCACTTTGTTGGGACCTCTCTGCAGACTGGCTCTCTGTCGTTTCATGCCCATTACCCAGGTTGGGCTGGTTAACCGTTCGGTCTTGCTTCGCCTTCCTCCCAACCTTTTGGCCTCCGCTAAAACAGTAGCTTCTGTCGCCATTGTTCAGCAGTTTTCGGGCTTTTCTTCCGGACCTCGATCGTGAACTCTGGTGACAGCAACTGGCAAACTGTTCTTGAAAAAGCAGATCCTTTACATCCTCTGCCACACTCTCATCTTTGCCCGCTGCTGCACACCAGAGGGAAAACCACCGCTTCATCCTTCCCAGCACTTGGGCGAAAGTCCAGCAGCGTCCTTCTTGATGCTTCTAAACTTTTCCCGGTAGGCCTCAGCATCTAGCCTAAAGTGGCTGAACAGGGCGCTCTTTATCTGATCGTAGTCGCTTAACTCGTCCACACTCAAACGCATTACTGCTTCTCTAGCCTTTCCTCTCAGCAGAGACATCAGACGTGTGGGCCATGAGGTCTCCGCCACTTGCACATCTGGGCTACACGCTCAAATTGGGCGATGAAAGCGTCCACGTCATCGTTCTCTCACTAACGGCTCAAGGTGGACACGCTTCGTTTCCTTCACCTCAATCAAGCGTTTTTTATGCTCTGCTTCATCTGAGGCCTGTCTCTCTTGTAGGTTTAGCTCTCGCTCTCTTGCCTCTAACTCAGCTTCATCTTTCGTCTCTTGAGATCTAACTCGGCCTGCTTTAACTCCAGCTCTCTCTGCCTAGCAGCTTTCTCCTCTTCAATCTTCCTCTGCTTCATCTCTAACTCCTCTGCCTACGCAGCTTTCTCCTCTTCAATCTTCCTCTGCCTATCAGCTTTCTCCTCTTCAATCTCCTCTGCTTCATCTCTAACTCCCTCTGCCTAGCAGCTTTCTCTTCTTCATCTTTCATCTCTGCCTCACTTTCTCCTCCTGCCTAGCAGCTTTCTCTTCTTCATCCTTCATCCTCTGCCTCACCTTCTCCTCCATCCGGAGCTCCAACTCTGCTTCTCTCGCTATCTTCTCATCCTCATCCCTCTGCTTTAACCTTTGTTTCTCGTCTTCATAACGCACCGAGTCTGTGACGAACTTGGCGAGATCTCCCCCAGCTAAACCCATCGCCGTTCCCAACTTGACAAACTTTGCGTAAGTCCCCGTCCCCGGTTCATGATCCACCCCCGCATCCTGGTCACTAACCTTGGGTTTGGTATCCGCCGTATGGGCCTGTGGATCCATGACACTATCAGGTCGTACTGCGGATGGGCTCGGTTGTGTTTAGACATAGGGTACCCCTATCACCACAGAGCTAGCACCGGACAGTAATGCGATCTGAGCGCACTGGGTTTCCTGACAACGCACTTGCCCCTGAAGCAACCCAGCACAAGTACACAATACTCTCAAGTCATGCAACAAGCATAACTCCACCCACACTTGTGTACCTCATACAAACCAGACACGGCTCAAACCATACATTACCACTGCACTGTCTGGCACAGACCCAATCACGTGACACCGTGTGTCCACCGTCCACTGTGCATGCGCATCAGTCACCCTCAAACCTCACTGTCTCTGGTAGGCCACACCCACACGATCACAGTGCACTTGCACCCCGCCAGTCCATATGCACTCTCAGCACACCTTAGCGTCACAACACTGCGCACCCTCGTGCTTCCCACACACAGTCACTGGGCTTACTCTGCCCTTACTCCCACAAGATGTCTAAACACACATCGTGCACAGTCACGGCTTGTCCCAATTCTACCTACTCACTGGGGGTGTACTACACTCAAAGGACACAAGGAACACTCGGTTACCCTCCGGCACCTCACCTACACTGTACTGCGTAATCACATCGCACTTCCAACAACCACTCAATATTTATTGATCACTCATACCTCACTCACACGGTAGCGCCAACCCATTCACACCAACACAAGTGCCCTGCCAATGCCACTGGAAAGCTGCCTGAAGTGAACAGGGACACTACGTACCACCTCCCAGGGTACCGGTACGCTCCCACCAACCACCCACTCACTCGACGTACACACCGGACACAACACCCCCCTACCTCCCTTCTAGCTACCTATCGCCTACCCAGAACCACCTAAGAATGTACCCCGCCATCTCCACCAAATGTCACGGTCGCTAAGCCGGACGGCCCTACCACCCCTACCCACACCTATTACACACTAGAGCAGACAACACAGCACACTAACACGACTTTACAATCACGCGCACCTCTTTATTTCACACACCCAAACATACCATGGCGCCACCACTCACGTCCATCTACAACCACACACCGGTATCCCACTTCTTCACGACCCACCCTACCCTTCTACGACCCTGAGAAACCTAACCTATGCTACAGCACCAGTTGCGGTATATCACTGCGACCTAGGGACGCAGAGATAGCCCGCACACGTGGTGGCTAACTACTAAGGACAGGGATAACCCCAAGGGACTCTAATCTTTAACCTACTACCACCCACACCTCTCCCCAGGACCCACCCTTCTCTTTGACCCGGGGACCACTATCGCACTGGTCACTGCGTCCCTAAGGGAGGCAACGACAAATACCCTACACTGTGCTGGCCACTACGTCCAAAAGGAGGCAGTAGCTAACACCCCTACCCTACGCCTAACGCTACACCCCTTCTACAACACCCATGGGACAACCTATCCCGGCCCGGAAAGCTCCAGTCCTTGGCACTGTCGGGGACTCTCACAGACTGACTCCTCCACGGATGACCCCTCCTCAGCGCTGTCCGTGGACCCTCGCAGGCTGACTCCTCCACGGATGACTCCGCTCCCCACGCTGTCCGTGGCCTCACAGGCTGACTCCTCCACGGATGACTCCGCTCCTCAGCGCTGTCCGTGGCCTCACGCAGACTGACACCCCGAAGACTACACCCCGGCGCCGACCGTGACTCCTCACGGTCTGACTCCTCCCCTGCGCTGGGCACGACACCTGGCGCACCCACACACCAGACGCCCTCTCGACGAGTCCGGGGCTCGAAGGACACCTCCTCCTCTGAAGGCCCCGCCGGACACTGAGGTGAGGGAAGGTCTGGTGCAGCGCCCTCTCACAGACGCCGAACAGGGTAGAGCAACAGGTGCTGGAGAACTCCAGGAAGAACCCCGGCAGCAGGAGGAGAGCTGCACCACAGACGGCAGCCGCCCTTCCCCGGTAAAGCAACAGGCAACGGAAACTGCCGCTCACCTGCCGGCACGCGGCAGCAACTGCGGTGGTCTGGCCCCACCCTCAGGACGGAACAGGATACCACCTGCTGACACAACTGGACAGACAGACGATCAACCACACCAGTTCTGCAACTGGCTGAAGTGGCTGCCAACAGAGACGACACAGAACCCGGCACAGGCCAAGGGCACACCAGACCCAACGAGGACCATGGCACTAACTATGACCGAAGTCACTCAGCTCGACTAACGGCGCTGCCGCCGCAACTACAAGGCACGTCCACTCCGACGAACACCAGGGACCGAAGTGAAGCTACCCCAACGCATTCCGATCTGGTCGGAATCAAGCGAACTCTACTCACAACACAAAACAGCGATTGGTCAGAGCAGCGTATCCCTCCGCAGAGCTGACACGCCGGACCAACGGACTAGTTGTTGCTCGTGCAACAGCACGACAATTTACCACAACAACTCACAGACTTGACAACACAACAGCCGATATCCTGCCCCGCCTTCAATAGTGTAGAACCCAATAACAAAAGGGTAACAATCGGGAATGAAACCAACCTCCCGCTTCCATCCCTTCAACAAGTCAAGATTGGAACTCAAGAATATTGTGTACCTTATTTCCCCAGCACCCTACCTAGCCTAACCTTCCACCTTAACCAAAACCCATCTTACACACGCACACTCGCACACACACATATACACATATGCACACGCGCACACGCTCTCTATTTCTGAATACCATTACTCCAAACACATGAACGGCTGGTTTACTACTGCCGATCGGTGACAATCATGTTCATGCTTCCTGGGTTGAGCCATTTTTCACAAGTTGCTTTCCATTGAACAGTCTCCAGCCTCATTTCATGTGCATTGGGCAGTCTGTGATTGGGTTTTAACCTTTAGCACCCTGTAGATGCACTGTGTCGCCGAACCGATTATTTCCCTTGCATCTGCAGGCGCACTGTGTCACCGAGCGAAGGGCGTTCAAAATTGTGGTTCATGAACACTACTTCCGTTACTGATCATGGAAATGCGGTCACTTTCCATTCAAAGCAAGGCTAAACTTTGCTCTGCCATCCACCATTTGCATTTCCTTCGATTCGACATGCGACAGGGAATTTTGAAAAGTAATACATCGATTGGGGTGATTTTCTCAACACCAAAATGGCAGAGACTGATTTAGAAAGATTACTACACAAAATTTTATTACGATTCTGACTCAGAAAATGAGTTTGAAGGCTTCATACAAGCTGAAATTGTCGGTGAAGTGGTGGCTAGTGATGATAAAGAAGATTTGATAGTCTTTCAAGTGACGTGACAACGATGTTCCGACTGAGTATCAACATCCGTGGCTCACTGATTTCACCAAAGTTTCTGGTCCCAAGGAGATGCCTGATGGCATTTCTGAGGGACAACTGTTTGGTTTTGTTTATGCCAGATGAAATTATCGCTTTGTTAGTGACTGAAACGAATCGATACGCCAGTCAAGTGAAGGAGAAGATATGTCAGTAAGTGAAGGAGAAGATACACCAGTCAAGTGAAGGAGAAAATACGCACAGTCAAGTGAAGGAGAAGATACACCAGTCAAGTGAAGGAGAAGATACGCAGTCAAGTGAAGGAGAAGAGAGGGAGAACGTGAATGCCACTCGTACATCAGCAGTTGGAAAGACATCAGCTTAGACGAAATGACGAATATGCTTTTGTTTTTCATTTTTCAATGTCAAAGCATGCATGCGGAACAAAATGCATTACATGAAAACATTCCTCAGCTATCCTTATTAGTACACAAAAAATCAAGTCTCTACATACAATACTAGCAAAGTTATAAACAAATTTAAACAAGCAGGTGCTCAGATTTTTTGCTCCTTGAAAAAGAATGCAGGGACAAAGAAAAGAAGTCCTGAAAAATGTAGTGTGCTAACGGTTAATGTTGACAATGTCGTGTGCATTTGGCAGGGCTGTGGTCGGGTTTTAATGTTGACAATTTCATGTGCATTTGGCAGTTTTGAGTGCATTTTGATGTTGACAATGTCAAAAGGTGCAAATAGGCCTCAGACCTAATTAGGTCAACATGTCATGAATCTGCCAACTCATGTAAGAAACTGTGTGTGTGCATGCGTGGCGCGCGCACTGTATGTGTGTATGTGTGTGTGTGTGTGCACGCATGTTGTGTACGAGCGTGCGCGTACGTGCATGTGTGTTGTGTGTGGTGTGTACGAGCGTGCGCGTACGTGCATGTGTGTATGTGCGCGCACACAACATGCGACATACCCCACACTTGCAGCACAGCCCTACCATCATCAGAAGGAATGATGTGGTGGTGTGAGACACACAGCACGCCCTACCATAATCAGAAGGAATGATGTGGTGGTGTGAGACCACAGCACAGCCCTACCATCATCAGAAGGAATGTTGTGGTGGTGTGAGACACACAGCACAGCCCTACCATCATCAGAAGGAATGATGTGGTGGTGTGAGACACACAGCACAGCCTACCATCATCAGAAGGAATGATGTGGTGGTGTGAGAAACAGCCCTACCATCATCAGAGGGAATGATGTGTGTGGTGTGAGACACAGCCCTACCATCATCAGAAGGAATGATGTGGTGGTGTGAGACACAGCCCTACCATCATCAGAAGGAATGATGTGAAGGTGTGAGACACAGCCAGAGTTCCTCATCCATCCCCTGTGTTTCAGGTGTTTGGATTCCATCTGGCAGAGAGAACGCCCTTGACTCTCGCAGTTCCTGACGCTGACCTGTTCCCTTCAGAATGCTGCCGTCCAGAGGACGCCAAAGATTTTCCTTCAAGGCTGGAGCTTGTGTTCATGCAAGAAAGTGAGTCGGCACATGGATTTGCTGGCTGTGTCTGAAGACTTTGACACTTGGCAGTGCGTTGACGACTGGAGCCTGTGCCTGAAATAGGACGTGATCAGAAGGAGATTCCATTTGCAGGTTGTATTCATGGACCATGTCAAGTTAAAGGGGGTCTATGGGATGGGAGGTATTGGATGATCGGTCTCTTCAGGACATAGACTGGAATACACTTTGTGAATTTTCATATTTATTTGCATGTGTTTCATCAGTTTTGTTGTTTTGTTGATCCAACATTTGTGAGTCGGCCTGTTTTGCCTTATGGTCCTTGTTGTTGGCCCAGGGTTGATCAGTTAATCTATTCAGAAGTTCTTAATAATGCATGTACCAGGTGATTTTGCCAGGGTTGATCATGTTAATTATTCAGAATTACTTAATATGTTAATCTATTCAGAATTAATTAACAAGGCATCTGCCAGGTGATTTTGCCAGCATTCCTACTGTTAATGTTGTTTTGAGGTTTTCTTGAAGATGATGCTTAGAATATGTTTTCAGTATTTTTTTGTTTTCATTTTAGTGGAATTTAGAAAGAGGTGGGGGTTGGGTGGGGGGGATAGCTGTGCCTTGTGTACTGCTCACATGTTGCTGACGACTTCCATCAGAAAGAGGTTGGGGGGGGGGGGGGGGGATAGCTGTGCCTTGTGTACTGCTCACATGTTGCTGACGACGTCTTCAGGGCTTTCATCACCATAGATGCTGTTCTGTCTGACTCAGAAATCAGAGAGCGCTCAAAGTAGGGTTTCTGAGTTCAGGACCCCACGAGACCTCATGGATGAACGTCCATCCAAATCTGAACAGTTTGGTGGATGAAACAATGTTTCCAGTTTTTATCTTGTTTTTATGTGTCACCTGAAAGTTCAGTTTCAGTTACAGCTTCATCTCCTTGAAGAGGATGCCAGAATTTTTTTTTTTTTAATCAGCAATTTCTGTTGACGTTTGTTGATCATTTCTGTAGCATGCACACTACACAAACCAGGCTGTCTTTGGTGTTTGGGTCAGAGCCTAAAAACAGAAGCAAGATCTTCATGCAGGATCATCTGCAAGTGTCAAGGAGCCAGCAGAACCTTCTGAAGCCATCAGACAAGAGAGAAACAGACCGGTTGCTCCTTAGGGGTGAAGGGATCAAGGATGTGAAGTAAAAATGATAGCAGTCAGTTTACAACAAAAAAGAAAAAATAATGGATGCATTTCTCAGTGTTGTTCAGATTTCCAGACAAATGCTGCAGGTGTCTGTATCTCTCAGGCCTGGTTGTTACCAGGATACATAAAGAAAGTGAGTGAAGAGTACAGCCTGTCATGCAGTCTCAGTCACAATGGAACTCTGTAGCATCATCTTCATCAGCCTCATCCTCATTGATCAGCATATTGAAAAAAAAACAACCAATCTCCACATTCTGTGGTTCTTCATTCCCTGCCTCATGGTGACCTCAGTTTCTGTTGCCTCTCCACGTCTAAGCCATACCTGTTGATGTTGCCTCTCCACGTCTGAGCCCATTACCTGTTGATGTTGATGTTGCCTCTCCACGTCTAAGCCCATACCTGTTGATGTTGATGTTGCCTCTCCACGTCTGAGCCCATACCTGTTGATGTTGATGTTGATGTTGATGTTGCCTCTCCACGTCTAAGCCCATACCTGTTGATGTTGATGTTGATGTTGCCTCTCCACGTCTAAGCCCATACTGTTGATGTTGATGTTGCCGATACCAGTGAGCTCATAGGGACTGTCCCTGGAAGGACATGGCGGCGCCATCTGGAGTGGAATGCACGCTAAGGCAGGCTCCACACAAAGATTTATTGTCAGCAGGGGGTCAGTAGGTGGTGTCCTGTGTCAGCAGGGGGTCAGTAGGTGGTGTCCTGTGTCAGCAGGGGGTCAGTAGGTGGTTGTCCTGTGTCAGCAGGGGGTCAGGGGGTCAGTGTCCTGTGTCAGCAGGGGGTCAGGGGGTCAGTGTCCTGTGTCAGCAGGGGGTCAGGGGTCGTGTCCTGTGTATGCTGGGTCAGAACAGACGCCATGGAACACCACCGACGTCACTCTGCAGCAGTGCATTGTCTCCCCTGGTTTTCCTCTTACAACATGACAGTGACTCTCCCTGTGGGTTTACAGGGGCAAGGCCTGTGACAGACAGTGACTCTCCTGTGGGTTACAGGGGCAAGGCCTGTGACAGTGACTCTCCCTGTGGGTTACAGGTGCAAGGCCTGTGACAGACAGTGACTCTCCTGTGGGTTACAGGTGCAAGGCCTGTGACAGACAGTGACTGTCCCTGGGGTTTACAGGGGCAAGGCTGTGACAGTGACTCTCCCTGTGGGTTACAGGGGCAAGGCCTGTGACAGTGACTCTCCCTGTGGGTTACAGGGGCAAGGCCTGTGACAGACAGTGACTCTCCCTGTGGGTTACAGGGGCAAGGCCTGTGACAGATAGTGACTCTCCCTGTGGGTTACAGGGGCAAGGCCTGTGACTGGACCAGCCAGGGTGTGGCTGTGGGTGGGGAGCCAGAAAGAATGGTGGGGTGGGGGGGTGTGAGTTGGGGAGTGAGGCTGAAGAAACGACAGAAAGAAAAAAAAAATCTGGAAAATCAGAATATGGCTGACAAGTCTGACTTCGGAGTATATTAATGTGAAATTGGAGAATCAGAACATGGCTGACAGTCTGACAGCTGATTGATATTAATACACCAATAGTATTTGGTTTTTGATTAAAAAGAAACAACTAAAAGTTTCTTTACCATGTTTACTGGGATTCTTTAGATCATTATTAAACACCTTGCTGGTTTTCATGTGTCAGTTGTTTTGCATGGTATGAAAAATGCTGCAGATGACTTGGTTGTAGTGGGCTCTGAGCTGGGATTGTGTACACTAGTGTGGAGTATGTGTGAGCAGCAGAGAGAGAGAGAGAGAGAGAGAGAGAGAGAGAGAGATCAGTATTGTACTAAGATGGTTTGAGAATTGGTAAAGTAACTAACATGCAGGATCGGAAATGAAATGAGGTAGGGAACAGTACTAAACGATAAACAGTAAAAGTGGGGTATGTTTTGCTCCCATAAGGAAACCTAACACAGAGTAACTTTTATTCAAGACTGGCACAGCCTTTTAAACTTGAATAAGTCAGACAAATACACAGACGAACAATCTAATAGTGGGGGAAAAAAACAAGCGCAGGCCAACAACTGAACTGTCTGGCAAAGATTTGGACTTGAGGGGAGGGGAGAGGGGAGGGGGGGGAGTTTGAAGATGGAGAAACTGGGGAAAATGAAATTTATATTTAAAAAAAAAATAAAAAAATAAAAAAAAAAAAAAGTAACAGATATGAAAACTCTTCTCTAGCTGTATAAGGGAACCATTGCAATCCCCTTTGAAGGCAGTATATTTGTATTGCCTGCTCCGAGGCCTTTCGCCCGCTGGATCGGGATCATCAGGGAGACACGGCTGGTTGTGTCTGCGCTCCCGCCGTCAAATAGAGACACACCACAGTCCATAATACTGTGGTGTTCTCACCACCATGGGTGCAAAAAAGAATCCAATAGCACCCCAGAGCAGCCAGCGAAGAGTAGTAAATGCAACCAAACGAAAGTGTGGGGAGGAAAAAAAGTTGCTGTAAAACTAAAGACATTATGCAAATAATATAAATGTAGGGGACAGTCTTTGAGCCTACGCCTGAGGATCCACCCAAAGATGCAAGGGAGATCAAAAGACAAACACACAGACGGACAGAAACAAATACAAATAACCTCAATTTAATCAAAGCAAAATCGGAAATGAAATGAGGTAGGAACAGTAAACGATAAACAGTAAACAAGTGGGGTATGTTTTGCTCCCATAAGGAAACCTAACACAGAGTAACTTTTATTCAAGACTGGCACAGCCTTTTAAACTTGAATAAAGTCAGACAAATACATAGACGAACAATCTAATAGTGGGGGAAAAAACAAGCGCAGGCCAACAACTGAACTGTCTGGCAAAGATTTGGACTTGACGGGAGGGGAGAGGGGAGGGGAGGGGAGTTTGAAGATGGAGAAACTGGGAAAATGAAATTTATAAAATAAAAAAAATAAAATAAAAATAAAAAAAAAAAATGTAACAGATATGAAAACTCTTCTCGTCTTTTGATCTCCCTTGCATCTTTGGGTGGATCCTCAGGCGTAGGCTCAAAGGACTGTCCCCTACATTTTATATTATTTGCATAATGTCTTTAGTTTTACAGCAACTTTTTTTCCTCCCACACTTTCGTTTGGTTGCATTTACTACTCTTCGCTGGCTGCTCTGGGGGTGCTATTGGATTCTTTTTTGCACCCATGGTGGTGAGAACACCACAGTATTATGGACTGTGGTGTGTCTTTATTTGACGCCGGGAGCGCAGACACAACCAGCCGTGTCTCCCTGATGAGTCCCGATCCAGCGGGCGAAAGGCCTCGGAGCAGGCAATACAAATATATCTGCCTTCAAAGGGGATTGCAATGGTTCCCTTATGCAGCTAGAGAAGAGTTTTCATATCTGTTACATTTTTTTTTTAAATTTTTTTTTTTTTTAATATAAATTTCATTTTCCCAGTTTCTCCATCTTCAAACTCCCCTCCCCTCCCCTCTCCCCTCCCCTCAAGTCCAAATCTTTGCCAGACAGTTCAGTTGTTGGCCTGCGCTTGTTTTTTTCCCCCACTATTAGATTGTTCGTCTATGTATTTGTCTGACTTTATTCAAGTTTAAAAGGCTGTGCCAGTCTTGAATAAAAGTTACTCTGTGTTAGGTTTCCTTATGGGAGCAAAACATACCCCACTTGTTTACTGTTTAACATGCAGGAGTTTTTCCCCCTTGATTTGTGGTATTGTCTTTCATATTCTGTCTGTTAACTGTTTTGAA
>JAFLJL010018385.1:66829-83641 GCA_018398815.1 Conus ventricosus | reverse complement strand
CTCCTACAGAGCTCTGACCTCCGTGCCCCCTACCCTCCCATTCCCTGCCCTCCCTCCCTCCCTCCCTTCCCCTCCCCTCTTCTCCGCCTCTCCCCACCACTCCTTCCTACAGAAGCTCGTCTGCCGTGCCCCCTCCCTCCCTCGCCACTCTCCCTCCCCTCCCCTCTTCTTCACCCTCTTCCCCACTGCTCCCTCCTTTTGCTTAACAATCATTTCAGGATCTGAGAACCAGAACAAGTTTTGTTTGTGTAAAACATGAATGAAAAAAACAGGGGAAATAAAGCACATATACATACATGCACATGCTTACACAGACATACACACACACGCGCGAGCACGCACGCACACACATACACACACACACATGCACGCACGCACACACGCACGCATCCAAGTGCGTACTCACTCACTCACACACACATACACACACACACACACACACACACACACACACACACACACACACACACACACACACACACACACACACACACAAAAGAAGAAGAAGAAAAAAAACGAAACAACCAATGTTAGGTAGGCACTCAAGCTCTGATCAGCGCATTGGGCTAATGCCTAGTCTTCACCTTCATCCTTTAACGTCCTCAGCCATCATGCTGACTATTCTGACGTTTGTCAATGTCGGCTGGCGCAGCAACAAAAAAAAAACCAAAAACCCAAAAAAAAGCAGAGGTTTAGTGTAGTTTTCTTGCTCTTGACACAAACGTGTCAAGAGTCTTTGCCTCGACTACTGTGTCGGGCAGGGCGTTCCAGTCCTTAGGTTTAGGTTTAGGTTAGTAGGGACAATTGCCTTTAGCAATTATAGCCAGAACTGGCTTTACATGTCCCTTCTATGTGTTATCTGTCTTCACACGGTCAGGTCTTTAACTCGCTCAAGTCTTTATTTATCATAGTCAAAATAAATAGTCTTCAATAGTACACTATCATCGATAGAGCTTTTGAAACGGTTAGTATTTTGTGCACGTTTTATGTTAGGGGTTAATTTATTCCAAAGATTTGTTACTCTGTTACTAAAAGAAAATTTTCTTAGATTAGTGCGATAATATTCATGATAAATTTTATCCACACTATTTCTGGTAATATCAACTCTTGATGCAGTAAAAAATTTTGAAATAGGAATATTGTCAACACAATTAAATATTGTATAGACTTGGATCAAATCGCCCCTCACTCGTCTTGTTTTTAGAGTAGGCAGTCCAAGAGCTTTTAACCTACCTTCATAGGAAAGATTTTGTATATTCTTTACAAGCTTTGTTGCTCTTCTTTGAACTCTTTCCAAAGCAGCAGACTGCCTCTTTAATCGAGGATACAAATTGTATTGCCATATTCCAAATGAGGTCTAACAAAAGCCTTGTATATTTTTGTAAAAATATCTTTATCTATATGACTAAAAGTACGTTTAATTATACCAATCATTTTATTAGCTTTATTTATAGCGTTTTGAATATGCTTATCGAATTCTAGGCCAGAATCAAAAGTGACACCAAGATCTTTTTTCATAATCACATGTTGAAATATCTGCACGCTCACCAGTATTACTGTTTAGCATTGTATTTTGGTATCTTGGGTTCTTACGTCCAACATGTAACACGTTGCACTTGTCCGCATTAAAATGCAAATTCCATGTGGCAGACCATCTGGATAAACTATCAATATCATTTTGTAAATGTATTATGATTATAAGTTGTATTATAAATTTTTGTATCGTCTGCGAATATATTACAAGTACTTTCCACCGAGTTTGGCAAATCATTTATGAATATTGTAAATAATAGGGGACCCAAAATACTCCCTGTAATGGTATGCCGCACACTCAATAAGGTAAAGGCGGTGCTTGATTCCAAATATATGGACTTTATTTGCTAATTTACACGAAGATACAGATGCGGTCGCCGCCATCATGCAGAGCCGAAGCTGGTATACCGTTCCGGTACAGTCCATGCTTAAAACAGCATACACTACATCTCCCCTTTTTGTAAGGCGGGAAAGTTATCTTTCTACCGGTAAAGGTTCCTTGTCTGACGAAAACATCTTAAATGTTTTTTTTTTCATTATCAAATCAGTTTCAGTCTTCCAATCATAATAAACTGTTCTTAATTACGGAATTGTGATGCAAGATTAATCTAATCTTTGTAAACTTTAATTTATATCATGACTAGAACCGGTAAGGGTGTCTGACTAGATGTAAATCACTGCACCAGGTCTTTCACCAGTGTTTATTTGCTTTTGCCTTTGTGCCACCGGGTCTTTCACCAGTGTCTATTTGCTTTTGCCTTTCGTGGCACCGGGTCTTTCACCAGCGTCTCTTTTTTTTGTTTTCACAACTGTTCGATGAGGCGCTGTGGCTTCTTGTGGGCCCGTGCAGATCTTCTGGGTAAGGGTTGAAGTCCCTCTGAGGATGTAGGTGTTCCTCTGGCACCCGTCTGTTGTTGGCGAAAGGGGGCTCTGGCCAGGGGATCTCTCTCCAGATGTGGTCCCATCTTCTGGAGTTGGGTAGGAGGCACCTCTCTTCCAGGATGTGGGCTGACCTGTAGAGGAGTACGTGTGCTGGGCTGGACTGGTCTGCTGGCTGGTGGAGCTTCCTGATCATCTGACGGTTTCTGCATAGGAGGCCACCGTCAGATGTTCGATAACCACAGATCTTGGAGCCTCGTGGCGTTGGATGACTGTGCCTTCTTTCTTCAGGTCGGGGATCCAGACTGCATCACCAGGTGACAGGTTTTCTGGGTGACGACCCTGTGTCTTCTGTCGTAGTCGGTTGTCATCTTCTCACGGTACTCTCTCTCCCTCTTCTTCACCGTCATGAAATCTGGGGTCTGGGGCAAGAGGAGGCTGGGATGGCATGGGACTCTGGTTTTGAGTCTGCGTCCCATGCTTAACTGGGCAGGGGAAAAACCATTGGGTAATGGGGTATTCCTATACATTAGGAGGCCAAGGTATTCATCATTAGTTTTCTTGATGAGACCTTTGATGGTTTGAACGGCACGTTCAACCTCTCCATTAGACTGGGGATAGTGGGGTGATGATGTGACGTGGTCGAATCCCCAGGACTGTGCAAAGGACTTGAAGTCTTCTGCAGTGAACTGCGGCCCGTTGTCTGTCCACGACTATGTCTGGGATGCCGTGGCGACTGAATATCTTTTTCATTCTTGCTATTGTTTTCTGCTGTTGTGACTCTACTGGAAACCAGGGCCATTTCGATGTCTCTGGGTAGTAGTCAATGGCAAGCAGAAAGAGCTTGCCGTTGTACTGGAAAAAATCTGCAGCAATCCTGGACCAAGTCTCTCCGGAAATGGAGTCCCCTTCATAGGTTCCACCCTAGCCTTTCGATGCTTGGTGCACTCCGGACAGGTCTTCACCATCTGGTCGACATCTTGGGAGAGGCCAGGCCACCACACTGAGTTGGCAGCATTTTCCTTTGTTTTGTTGACTCCTTGATGCCCATCATGGAGGGTCGAAGGACATCTTGCTGCACTGATGATGGGATGACGAGCCTCTTCCCTCGGAGTAGGAGACCATCATGTACAGACATGCTGCCTCTCTCATTGAAGTAGGTCTTGAGAGGGACGATTTAGGGTAGTCTTATCTGGCCATCCAGTCTGAACATGATGCATGACCACACGCAGGATATCGTCCTTCTGTAGCTCTGACCTGATTTCTTCCAGTCTTCTGTCGCTGACTGGCATGGTCACAAGCACAGAATTGACGTATGCCTCTACATGGCCTGTCAGGTTGTTGTCCTTAGTGTCTGTCGTTGGCAAAGGAGCTCTTGACAAGGCATCTGCAGTATGAAGCTCCTTGCCCGGGACGTGGGAGATCTCGAAGGAAAACCGCATCAGTCTCATTCTGAAACGCTGGATGCGAATGGGCAGTTCGTCAATCAGCTTGGAAGAGAACAGAGGTACCAAGGCTTGTGGTCCGTCTGTACTCGGAAGAACATCCCAATGAGCAGGTCAGACCAGTGTTCAAGACTCCAGGTAATTGCCAATGCCTCCTTCTCGATCTGGGCATACCGCTGCTCTGTGGCCGTTAACGAGCGACTTGCATAGGCGACTGGATGAAGCATGCCATTGTCCTGGCGCTGGAGAAGGACAGCCCCCAGTCCGTAGCTGCTTGAGTCAGCTGAAACTACTGTCTCACGCTCTGGGCTGTATAGAGCAAGAGTCACTGGTGACGCAAGATCTTGCTTCAGGGTTTTGAAGGCTTTTTGCTGATCTGGTCCCCAAGTCCATGCTGCATCTGTTCGGAGTAAGTCTCTCAGGGGCTTGGTTTTCTCAGCCAGGTTGGGGACAAACTTCATGAGTTGGTTGACCATCCCCAGGAATCTTCGGATTTCTGCTACATTTTCTGGTTCCTTCATATCAGCGATTGCCTTGGCTTTTGCTGGATCCCTCTTCACCCCATCTGCATCGATCACTTGTCCCAAGTATTCGAGGCGGGGCATGGAAAATTCAAATTTATCCAAGTTGAGGGTTACACCGCTTTGTGACAATCGGTCAAGAACTTCCTTCAGCTTTGCATCATGGTCTACTTTGTCTTTGCCAAAGACAAGGATGTCATCTATGTGACACAGTACTCCCTCAAGCCCTTGAAGAATTTGGTCCATTTTTTTCTGAAATATTCTGGCGCTGAAGAGATGCCGTAGGGAAGGCGTTTGAACCTGTAGCGCCAAGGGAGTAATGAAAGTTGTAAGCTTTGAGCTCTCTTCGTCCAGTTTGATTTGGTGAAACCCTGAGTTTGCATCAAGTTTGGAGAAAACTTTGCCATGGGCGATCTTGTTCAGCGTTTCCTCTACCGAAGGCATGGCGTAGATTTCTCTTTTCACACTTGTGTTCAGCTTTGTCAGGTCCACGTAGATTCTGACGTCTCCATTTGGCTTTGGGACGACAACGATTGGGGCACACCAGTCTGTTGGTGTCTCTACTGGTTCAATGACATTGCTGCTGACCATCCTGTCCAATTCTGCTTCCACTTTCTCCAACAGAGGATGGGGAACTCTTCTTGGTACGGTCTGACAAAATGGTTTGGCGTTGTCCTTGAGCTCAATATGTTGTTCATTTTCGAGTTCACCCAGTCTTCCAAAGAGTTGTGGATATTTCATCTTCACATCTTCTTTGGACCAGAACTTCGGAGGAGGCTGATTCCCACTTTGGCGTGTCTGGTGCTTTGCTTTGCTTGGCATAGTGCGGATCGCACGCACGGTGAATGCACCAGGAATGTCATGGATCAGTCCCAGTTTCTGGATTGCAGGCATACCAAGCAGTAATTTGGAGCTTTTGCCAATGTAAACTTTCTCACTTATGTGGGTCTTCCCATGAGAAAGCTTGATGAAGGCGAAACCCTTGATCTCAAGACGCTGGTCTCCAGGTCCAAGGAGCTGACGGTCGGGATTGTGCAATTTCCCATATGCTGGTTTGAAGATGTGGTCTGGCATCACAGAAACTTGGGCTCCTGTGTCGATACACCAGGTGAGTTCCTGAGATCCTATCTTCAGTCTGATGTGCCAGCCTGGATCTGATGGTGTCTTCGCCTGTACACCTCCAACAAAGTAGTTTTCGACTTGCTGGTTTTCTTCTTGTACCTCTCTGACTGCCAAGGAACTTCTGCAGACAATAGCGAAGTGTCCCACTTTGTTGCATTTTTTGCAATGAGTTTTTGCAGCAGGGCAGTTTTTCTTGCCTATAGGGTGTCGTTGGTTGCAGTAACCACATGTATTGGTCTTCACTGACCCTCCAGTTGGATGACTGCGTGCCATTTGATTGTGGCCGTTTTTGTGCGACAATGACCCTTTCGCCTTTTCTGCAGCCTGCAGGGCGTACACTGTTGCCGACTTCGTGTTTGCCAGTTCTTTCTTCGTTAGTTCTCTCATAGAAAGAGTTTCAACTGTTTTCTGAAGGGTGAGTCCAGCTCCCACGTCATACAGCTTCATCTTTGCAATGTCGTCATGGCAAGAGAATACCAATTTGTCTCTAACCATCGTGTCGACGTTGTCAAATTTGCATGCACTAGCTTTTCTTTTACAGTGCGTAGCCATGCATCGAATGTCTGGGATGGTTCTCTACGCAGATTATACCAGAACTGTTCCCTGTCACGGACAAAAAATGAAACAACCTAACTTGGGGGAAACAACCTAACTTGGGGGAAACAACCTAACTTGGGGGGTCGCCAGTCAATTTGTTCGGACCTAAGTCCAAACTCAAACATTCTAGGCGTCAGAAAGACGGGCCCATGGGTCGGGTCCGGCCAATTAAGCTTAGCGGAGAGGCTTCAGGAAGACGGTCTGTCCGGCTATACGGGCTAAGCAGCTTTGACCGACGCCTCGATGTCTAGCGAGACGAGTCGCAGAGCCGAGCTCAAGCTCATCTAGCCACTTTGTGGAACCAGCGTCATTGTTACTCAGACGTCGTGGTGCCTACCCAGACTCAGCTGGCCACTTTAGATTGACCAGTGTCCACGACTTAAGCCACACGGCGCCAGTCAAGTAGGAAAGGGGGGAAGGTAGTGTGTGGTGGGGGTGAAATCTAGCTAATCAAATTAAATGACCAATTGACCACCACAGAGAGTAAGCGTGTAGACGGGACTGTCATGATTTGAACATCCAATGGAATTAGAGGGAGACAACCTCGGGTGTCAGGGGTAAAAATACTGACCAATGGTACTCGCCCGTTTTTGGACAGATCGGAACGAATAAAGGAATGCGTGAGTGAGAGAACGGGGAACGAGGGGAAGAACGAACAGAGAGAGAGGGAGAGAGAGGTTCGGAGTGGAGCTCTGCAGGAGGGAAGGGCAGAGAGAGAGAGAGATGAGGAGAGAAGAGAACCAAGTTGAGAGATTAGCATGAGATAGTCTGCAGAGGAAGGACTGAGGAGAGATGTGGAGAGAGAGAGAGAGTTGCTAATTTATGAAGAAGAAAAGAAAGAAAAGAAAAAAAAAGAAAAGAAAAGCAACCATGTCCATTTGATAAGAGCAGACTAGAAGAGAGAGAGAGAGAGAGAGTGCAATGCGTTAATGCAGGAAGAAAGAAAGGAGAACAGATCGATGTTGATAGTCACTGTTCTACCCTAACCGGGGGTTCGACCTCATACCTGGCAGCGTCACTTCGCCAAGCAGAACCACAGACCAACGCCAACAGTCTCACCTGACCAGGCGCCATCAGACCAACACCAGTGCCGGCAGTTGTGTCGTGTTGTGAAAGTGACAGTGAAAAGAAAAGAAAAGAAAAGAAAAGACAGTGATTCGTGAACAGTTAAGATCACCTGGCCAGGTAAAGTAGAAATCTATTTATACCCCGGTTAGTTAATGATGTTTTAGATAAATGATTTTGTGAAATTCAAGGAAAGAGAGAATGTTTTATTTTGTTTGATTCTATATGCATTGATGTTCTTTCTATGATCATGTATAGTAAAGTTATAGACTTTACTAGTGGTTTGATGTGACGAAGCATGATATATGAATGAGATTGTAAGCAAGCTGTGAGTGTGTTTGGGCTGTGCGCTAGTCCTTCCTCCACTGACATTACACCGAGGTTGACAATTTATTGGCGAGCTTGCCAGGATATTCTGGCCCATTTATTATAATTGTTCAACTTCTCAGAGAGGAAGCTGGGTGGGATTCAAGTATTGTAATCCTAAGACAAGGGGTTGTCTTACTGTATGTTCCCAAGATAGTTTAAATACTAGGCTTGGCATTGCTTCCAAGATAGTTAATACTAGGCTTGGCATTTCAGCCCCAGAGTACTCATTTCGCACAGATTTCCTATAATTCGCTCTCATAGTTGGGTCAGGCGCTGGGCGTCTTATAAAAAACTAACTACGTTGTCCCAAGCTCATATTATCATTCATAGGATTGTGCTATAACGTCACTCGTGTCGGTAACCACCAGTTTGGCTGTCGTAGTAATAAAATCTTGTTCAAAAAAAAAAAAAAAAAAAAAAAGAAAGAGATATAATGGCGGAAGAAAAGAACACCCCTATTGAACAACTTGTGAGCGTCGCTCGTGATCTAGGTTACTCAGGAGATGAGTTGCGTGCATTCGTTGAAAACCAACAAAAGATGGAAAGGGATGAACGCGCGGAAAGACGCCGTATCGCAGTCGAAATAGCAGAACGGGAAAAGGTTAGGGAAACGCAGGAAACAGAAAGAATGAAGCAGGAAACAGAAAGAATAAGGGAAGCACAGAAACAGAAAGAATGAAGCAGGAGACAGAAAGATTAAGGATTCAGGCTAATGATAATCAGGCTAGGGAAACGCAGGAAACAGAAAGATTAAAGGTTCAATTGGAGTTAGAGAAAGTGAGAATGCAGAGGGAGGCCACCGATGATGGTAGTTCACTTTCCAGTGACTCTGTGCGCAGCTATGCCCCCCGACCCAAGTTGCCAAAATTCTCGGAAGGAACCGATTCGATTGATGCATACATCAGTCGTTTCGAAACGTTTGCGACCAGTCAGGGTTGGCCTCCAGAAGAGTGGGCAGTCATTTTGTCAGCGCTATTGACTGGTAAGGCGTTGCAGATTTTCACTGCGTTACCAGCAGAACAACAGTCCGATTTTGGTGCTGTGAAGGAGTCTTTAATGAAGGGATTTGACCTCACAGAAGAAGGATTCAGAAAGAAATTTCGTTCAGCTAGATTGCAAGAGGTGAAACGTACACTCAGTTTGGTGCACGTCTAGATCACTATTTTGAGAAATGGTTAGAGTTGAGTGGTACGAAGAAGGAGTTCGCTGAATTGAAAGAGCTAGTTATGAAAGAACAGATTTTGTCAGGTTGCGGCCCTGAGTTAACCATACATTTGAAAGAGAGACAGCCAGAGACAGCAGGGGAGTTGTTGAAGTTCGCAGAGGTGTATAGAGAGGCACGTTTGGGCACTAAGGTGCAGGAGAAACAGGTGCTAGGCACAGGTGAGAAGAGTGCAAGGAGACTAGGGAGTTTTCTGCAAAGTCTGCAAACCCAGTGGTGGGCAGAAGGAAGGGCAAAAGGACATTAGGTGTTTCATTTGTCACAGGAAGGGACATGTGGCGAGGGATTGTCGCATGAGGTTCCAGAAGGCAGCAGCCTTGCAAGAGGTGGATAAGGGTCGTCAAGGGAAACGACCTGCAGTGGAACCAAAAGGGATTCAGTCTGAAGAGGGTGGAGTGCAGCTTATAGCTAGCACTGGACAGCAGTCAGTGTCAGGGATGGAGGGCACTAGGCTGAGTGGTTCGTTACCAGTGGAAGAAGGGTGGATTGGCCAGCAGAGGGTGAAAGTGTTACGAGACACTGGTTGTTCATGCGGTGTAGTACGAACAACGCTGGTCGATAAAGGGGATTTGACAGGGCAAATCCAGACCTGTACTCTAATCGATGGCACTGTGAGGGAGTTTCCAGTTGCTAAGATAGAAGTACGTACCCCTTACTTCTCAGGCGAGTTGTCTGCGTTGGTGATGGAGAAACCCCTTCATGATTTGATCATTGGAAATATTCCAGGTGCAAGGGATCCAGGGGATCCTGAGTTGTTGACTGCTACAGGGGCAGCAGTTCAAACACGGAGCAAGAAGGAGGAAAAGGTTGTTAAACCGTTAGTTGTTCCAGGAAGGAAGTCGGGCATAGATGTGTCGCCTGATGAGTTTAGGGCAGCGCAGGAACGAGACCCTTCGCTCGTGAAGTCTTGGGAGTTGGCAAGAGGTGGAGAGAAACAGGAGGTTAGAGGAGGTGAGACAGAATTTCTTGTGAAAGGCGGGCTGTTGTACCGAGTGTTCACCAAGGGGAAGACAGGTAAGGTGACCACTCAGTTAGAGGTACCAGCAGGTTATCGTGACACTGTCATGTCAGTGGGTCACGAGTCGCTCATGGCGGGTCATCTCGGCACCAGCAAAACAGCTGACCGAATCTTTGATGACTTTCATTGGCCAGGAGCAATGGCAGACATCAAGCGTTTCTGCATGTCATGTGACGTGTGTCAAAGGTCAGCCACAAGAGGGGTGAAGAGGAAGGCGCCTCTTAAACATCCCCCTTTAATTGACACACCGTTCAGGAGGGTGGCTGTTGATCTGATTGGCCCAATCTCGCCCTGTTCCAAAGGTGGGCACAGGTATGAGACATGTAAGGTTGCAAGGGAAGGTTTGCAGGAGGCTAGGGTCGGTCAGAAGAAGCAATATGACAGGAAGGTGAGGAAGCAATCCCTCAAGGTGGGAGATCAAGTCCTGGTACTGCTTCCCACGGATCACAACAAGCTGCTGATGCATTGGAAGGGACCCTTCACCATCATTGAAAAGGTAGATCAGGACTACCGAATCGATGTGAATGGGAAATCAAAACTTTTCCATGCAAATTTACTCCGCAAATATATTCAGCGTGAGAGTCAGCACATAGGCGCAGCAGCAATCATTGATGGAGGTGAGGGAGACCCAGCAGAAGAAGGAGAGATTTTGTTGCCTGAGTTTCCAGGGGAAGAGTCATACAGGGATGTGTCACTGTATGAAGGGCTAGACAGTAGGAGACAGGAGGAAGTTAGTGGGCTCCTAGAACAGTATAGGGCGTCCCTGACTGATAAACCAGGCAGGACAACTCTAGAAACATGTACGGTGGAGTTAACATCGCAGAAACCCGTACATGTGAAAGCCTACCCGATCCCATATGCCACCAAGCAAGTGATCGAGGAGGAGGTAGAAAAGATGTTGGACCTTGGGGTGATTGAACCGTCCAAATCATCATATAGTGCACCCGTCGTCTTAGTGAGGAAAAAGTCAGGTGAGCATCGATTCTGTGTCGACTATAGACGTCTGAACAGTGTCACCAAGGTCGATGCAGAGGTCATACCCAACATGGAAGACCTGTTCGCTCAGATCGCCACAAGCAAGAGCCAGTATTTCACCAGGATCGATCTGAGCAAGGGTTACTGGCAAATAGCCTTGAGTGATGACTCAAAGGAAGTCACAGCATTTTCCACTCCTATGGGGCTATACCAGTGGCGAGTACTCCCTTTTGGGATGGTCAACGCACCTGCGGTCTTTTCTCGAATGATGAGGAAGCTATTGACGGGATTGGAAGGTGTCGTGAATTTCATGGATGACATTCTGATAGCATCCGAGACATGGGAGGAGCATATGAGGCAGCTAGGAGCAGTCTTGGAGAGGTTGAGACAAGCCAATCTCACAGCCAGACCAACAAAGTGCCAGGTTGGCTTTCCAAGCCTGGAGTTCCTAGGTTTTGTTGTCGGAAGCGACACAAAGCAGCCGGAAAGAGGAAAGGTGGAGAAGATGATGAATTCAGAGAGACCAAAGACCAAAACAGAAGTCAGGAGTCTGCTAGGTTTTATTGGGTTCTATAGGGAGTTTGTTCCAAATTTCGCAGCAATCACGAGTCCTCTCAGTGGTTTGGTCAAGGCAGGGAAACCGGCAGTGGTCGAATGGTCAGACGCTGCAGAGCAAGCACTGCAGACGGTGTTGGAAAGACTAGGTTCCCGTCCCATCTTGAAGCTACCAGATATGTCCAAACCATTTTTGTTGCGGACAGATGCATCAGGTGGTGGGATAGGTGCAGTATTGTTGCAGGAGCATGAAGGAGTCGAGTTTCCTGTGAGATACGCTAGCAGGAAGTTGACAAAGTGTGAAGAAGGGTACGCAACGGTGGAGAAGGAGTGTTTAGCTGTCGTGTGGGCCGTGCAGAAGTTCCACAAATACTTGTATGGGAAAGAGTTCGTGATAGAGACAGATCACCAACCACTCAAATTCCTGCAAGAGGCGCAGTTGAAAAACAGCAGAGTTACTGCGTTGGGCAATGGCATTGCAGCCCTACAGGTACCGAGTGCAGTACATTCCCGGTCGACAGAATGTCGGAGCTGACTA
Organism: Conus ventricosus; assembly: GCA_018398815.1. Lineage (NCBI taxonomy): Eukaryota > Metazoa > Mollusca > Gastropoda > Neogastropoda > Conidae > Conus > Conus ventricosus. Next base: position 71,802 of record JAFLJL010018385.1, on the reverse strand, counting down.
TTTAAGTCGTGTAGTCTAGCAAGCTGCAACTCAGAGGAAGTCAGTCATATCCAGGGTGCATTGTTGATAATATGTGTTGATTCCAGTTATGTTGATTGGATATGGGTTCAGTCCCAGTTGGCTATGTTCATAATTTTTTTTGTGTGCGAGACTTGTTCATATTTTATTTGTGAGACTTGTTCATGTGGATGTAGTTATGCTTGGAGCATACAGTCGCTTGTGTAGTGATGCATTATTTGCAATAAGTGAGGATGGAGATTCCTCAGTGAAGTGTCATGGATCGTGATCATATTATATTGTGCTTTTCATAAGAATTGTGAAGAGAAGATATGGCAAATCCGCAGGTAGGGAATGGCATAGGTGCGCACAGAGGTCGTTATAGAATGAGTTGAAATAACGCAAGAGCGCACGTCAATGATAACTCATTGGAGTGGTATTCACTAATTGTATATTTTATAACTTATAAACCGTTGGTTGTAAAGTATTTTCCAAACTTTGCGCGTGTAGCTGTGTGTCAGCAAATTCGGTTGTTGTCCTTTTTGTACCGTTGTTTTGAGACAATGCGGAGCATGGTCTTTTGCAAGGGGGAAATTGTCACGGACAAAAAAATGAAACAACCTAACTTGGGGGAAACAACCTAACTGGGGGAAACAACCTAACTTGGGGAGTCGCCAGTCAATTTGTTCGGACCTAAGTCCAAACTCAAACATTCTAGGCGTCAGAAAGACGGGCCCATGGGTCGGGTCCGGCCAATTAAGCTTAGCGGAGAGGCTTCAGGAAGACGGTCTGTCCGGCTATACGGGCTAAGCAGCTTTGACCGACGCCTCGATGTCTAGCGAGACGAGTCGCAGAGCCGAGCTCAAGCTCATCTAGCCACTTTGTGGAACCACGTCATTGTTACTCAGACGTCGTGGTGCCTACCCAGACTCAGCTGGCCACTTTAGATTGACCAGTGTCCACGACTTAAGCCACACGGCGCCAGTCAAGTAGGAAAGGGGGGAAGGTAGTGTGTGGTGGGGGTGAAATCTAGCTAATCAATTAAATGACCAATTGACCACCACAGAGAGTAAGGCGTGTAGACGGGACTGTCATGATTTGAACATCCAATGGAATTAGAGGGAGACAACCTCGGGTGTCAGGGGTAAAAATACTGACCAATGGTACTCGCCCGTTTTTGGACAGATCGGAACGAATAAAGGAATGCGTGAGTGAGAGAACGGGGAACGAGGGGAAGAACGAACAGAGAGAGAGGGAGAGAGAGGTTCGGAGTGGAGCTCTGCAGGAGGGAAGGGCAGAGAGAGAGAGAGATGAGGAGAGAAGAGAACCAAGTTGAGAGATTAGCATGAGATAGTCTGCAGAGGAAGGACTGAGGAGAGATGTGGAGAGAGAGAGAGAGTTGCTAATTTATGAAGAAGAAAAGAAAGAAAAGAAAAAAAAAGAAAAGAAAAGCAACCATGTCCATTTGATAAGAGCAGACTAGAAGAGAGAGAGAGAGAGAGAGTGCAATGCGTTAATGCAGGAAGAAAGAAAGGAGAACAGATCGATGTTGATAGTCACTGTTCTACCCTAACCGGGGTTCGACCTCATACCTGGCAGCGTCACTTCGCCAAGCAGAACCACAGACCAACGCCAACAGTCTCACCTGACCAGGCGCCATCAGACCAACACCAGTGCCGGCAGTTGTGTCGTGTTGTGAAAGTGACAGTGAAAAGAAAAGAAAAGAAAAGAAAAGACAGTGATTCGTGAACAGTTAAGATCACCTGGCCAGGTAAAGTAGAAATCTATTTATACCCGGGTTAGTTAATGATGTTTTAGATAAATGATTTTGTGAAATTCAAGGAAAGAGAGAATGTTTTATTTTGTTTGATTCTATATGCATTGATGTTCTTTCTATGATCATGTATAGTAAAGTTATAGACTTTACTAGTGGTTTGATGTGACGAATGCATGATAATGAATGAGATTGTAAGCAAGCTGTGAGTGTGTTTGGGCTGTGCGCTAGTCCTTCCTCCACTGACATTACACCGAGGTTGACAAGCATCAATTGGGGGTCGCGACGGTTAAAAAATTCGTCGTACTTACGCAGGACGGTTGCGTAGTCATTTTGGTCTTCTGCTGGGAGCCTTTCGTCAGCATTTTCAGGGTTGTCTCTGGCTGGTAGGTAGGCAAAATTCGAATAGATTTCGATGCCTTCATCGCCGATGTGGTTTAGGAGAAGTCCTACCTTGACGACGTTGGGCTTTGTTGTTGCGCCAGTAGCCTGAAGAAAGATGTTGAACTTCATCTTCCACTTGCTCCATTCAGCACTGGGGTTGCTGCTGTTGACACAGAGCGGATCTGGTGTCCTTACGATGACAGTCTCTGCCATGGTCGTGGGTTTCTTCTCTACTTCTACACTTCTGACACCATGTAATGGTATGCCGCACACTCAATACTTAAAACAGCATACACTACACTCCCTTGTGGTATACTACTTAGAACTTCCGTAAAATCTGAATATGAGCTTCCTACTCTAACTCTTTGCTGTCTTTTAGTTAAAAAATCCCTTATCCATGTATGCACTCTACCTGTAATTCCATATGATGATAATTTCACTAATAGCCTCTCATGGGGAACAGAATCAAAGGCCTTTTTAAAGTCTAAATAAAGTATATCTACATTGTTGCCATTATCTAAAAGTTTTGTTAAATCCTCCATGACTAGTAGAAGTTGTGTTACACAAGATCGATGTTTACGGAAACCATGCTGGCACTCTGTATATAAATTATTCAAAGTCATATGATCTACAATCACATCCCGTATAATTGATTCCATAATCTTACAAACAATTGATGTAAGACTAACTGGCCTATAATTTCCAGGATCTGTCCTAGTACCTTTTTTAAATAGAGCTGTCACATTTGCAGACTTCCAGTCCATTGGTACCACACCTGATTCAATTGACTTATTAAACAAAATACTGAAAGGTAATGCTAGCTCATTATATGACTCCTTAAGAACTCTTGCAGGGATCATATCAGGTCCACAAGATTTATTTGGGTTTATATTTTTAAGTCTCTCTCTAACTGCACTAGGTGTAATACACATATCTGTTACGGTGACTCCACTGGACCTTGAACCACTTTCCAAGATCGGAACATTACTATTATCTTCTTTTGTGAAGACACTAGAAAAGAAGTCATTTAAAGTATTTGCCTTATCTTCATCTGACACTGCTAAACCACCATTTTTTGTATTCAGTGGACTAATGCCAATATTTGTCTTGGTCTGTGATTGCACATATTTCCAAAACTTTTTAGGATGATCTTTACAATTTGATGCAACTTTTTTTCGAATTCGATCCTTTCTTTTCTTTTTATTTTTTCACATTTATTCCTCATCCTTATATACTTCATATATTCACTACCTTGTTTAGTGCACATAAATCTTTTATATGCATTTTGTTTTTTTGTAACTTTCCTCCAAGCCTTCTTATCCAACCATATTGGTTTTTTCAATATATGTGTTGAACACTCTCTTTTTTAGAATATATTTATCAATACACTTATGAATAGGGTTCTTGATCATTTTCCAACACTCATCCACATCCAAGTGGGTACTTTCACACCAATTTATCATACCCAAGTCTTTTCTTAAATTATCATAGTTACCCTTATTAAAATCATATCTATATTCGCCCTTTTTGGATTCTTTTTTTCCCTCTATGTACAGAAAAAATGATAAAACCTCGTGATCACTTTTGCAACTGGGGCACTATGTTCAATATCTGAGATCATTCTTTCGTCTTTAACCAAAACTAAGTCTAATATATTCTCTTTCTGATTTAGTCTTTTCCTTGTCAGATTTTTTACCTTTACTGTACGTGGATAAAAGGACCTCTGTCGATAGGTCAGACATCTGCTAAGTCGTAGCCACGAGATGCTTTTCTTCAATTCTCTCATCTTAGTTGTTAGGCTAATTCATTTATCCACCAGCTTAAAATCATGCGCAGTGTGGTCTCAAAACTGTGGGATGTGGTGTAGCATTAATGGACTAGTCCGCACGCAGTGACGCCTCCTTGATGAAACTGACACCGTGAAGAATGTGCCACTGCGTCCCTCCACTCCCCTCCCCTCTTGCCTACCCACACTCCTTCACCCCTCTCTCTCCAGTTTCAAAAGACTTTCAGTGTACCGCCAATTTGCTAATGTCCCACCCCCTTCCCATCTGTCTGTGTGTGTCTCTTCTTCTTCTTCTTCTTCTTCCTAAAATACTGGTTCACTACAAAAACGAGTAGGTCACCAGCGCGCATGTTAAAAAGTAAAATAAAATAACATAAAAAAGTGCGACTCAGACTGTTGGCCCCTGGAGCAAACCCGGCAACAAGGGGTCGCACTCGATGCTCAAGAAGTTAAAAGCAATGGCCAAATTCAGGCCCAGGTAACAGTAAAATATCTGGGGAAGTAAAAAATAGAAAATCGTCAATATGCAGATCTCAAAACTGTTGTATCAATTTGTTTTTTAAAAGAGATTGCATTTGTGGCAATCTTGATGGCACCCGGCAGTGAGTTCCACAGCTGTACAGAACTGGGATAAAAAGAATGTAAGTGGCTGTCAATATTTGATGCAGGTATGGTATAACATTGACCGCCACTCCTGGTGCTACTTTTATTCAATACTAGTTGTTCCATTGGAATATCAATTACTTTAGCTCTGCCTTTGAAGAAGATGTTAAGTTTGATAAAAGCTCTTCTGTCTTCTAAGGGTTTCCATTCTAATTTCCTCATGTTCTTCCTAGTATTCCCCTTTTCTCTGATGTGGTTCCCTGTTACGAACCGTGCTGCTCTCTTCTGAATCTTTTCGAGGTTATCAATGTCCTTTAGATGGAAAGGATCCCAAACTGAGCAACCATATTCCAGTACTGGTCTAACCAGTGTTTTGTAGCAGTCGTCTTTAACCTTTTGAGGGCAGTCATTGATATTCCTGTATAAGAA
>JAFLJL010018385.1:51947-66729 GCA_018398815.1 Conus ventricosus | reverse complement strand
TGCCTTGTGTACTGCTCACATGTTGCTGATGATTTCCCATCAAAAAGAGGTGGGGGTGGTTGGGGGGATACCCTTTTGCCTTGTGTACTGCTCACATGTTGCGGGAGTGAGGCGAAGAACGACAAAAAGAATGTGGGGGTGGGGGGTGTGAGTTGGGGATGAGGCTGAAGAAATGACAGAAAGAATGGTGGGGTGGGGGTGTGAGTAAGAGTTGGGGAGTGAGGCTGAAGAAACGACAGAAAGAGGGTGGGGTGGGGGGTGTGATTGGGAGTGAGGCTGAAGAAACAACAGAAGAAAAAAAACTCGGGAAAAATCAGAACATGGCTGACAAGTCTGACTTCGGATGATATTAATGTGAAATAGAGAATCAAAACTGGCGACCAATCGACTTCGAGTATATTTAATGTGAAATTGGAGAATCAAACATGCTGACCAAGTCTGAACTTCGAGTGATATTAATTTGAAATTGGAGAATCTAACATCTGACAAGTCTGATCTTCGATTGATTATTATGTGAAATTGGATAATCAACCATGTGACCAGTCTGACAGCTGAGTGATATTAATACAACCAATAGTAAATGGTTTTGATTAAAAAGAAACAACTCAAAGATTCTTTAAACCATGTTTACTTTACGGGATTCTTTAACCATTATTAAACACCTTGCTGGTTTTCATGTGTCGTTGTTTTGGGCATGGTATGAAAAATGCTGCAGATGACTTATGTTTTAGAGGGCTCGATCTGGGATTGTGTCACCAGTGTGTGAGTATGTGTTACAATCAAGAGAGAGAGATAGAGAGAGACATATTGCACTAAGATGTTTAAGAATTAGTAAATAACTGAACAGCAGAGAATTCTCCCCCTTTGATTTGTGGTATAGTCTTCATATTCTTCTGTTAACTGTTTTGACCATACAGTGTGAGCAAGTGTTCTGTGGTTGTGTTATATGTAGTTTTATGTGTTTGAAATGTTTTCAATGTTTTCAAGATGTCTGTGTGTTGGGTTTGTTGTGTTGTGTGTGTTTGTTTGTGTGTGTGTGTTGAGAGAAGAGAGAGAGAGAGAGATTTAATCATGAGAGAAGTTATTACGTCTGAGAGAGAAGACAGAGAGATTTGGTCTATGATAGAAATATATTGATTCTGACAAGAGAGAGAGAAGTGGGTGAAGAGATGGTGGTCTATAAGTGAAAGAGAGATTGAGTCTGTACAGAGAAGAATACAATATAATTAAATTGCATATTTTAATTCATAACAGGTCCTAGCATCATAAGAAAAGCGAGAATGGAAGAGAGAAGTTGTGTTGTTCTGTGCTATGTAATAGTCCCTGTCCACCACACACTGGCATCCTTTTCCCCTAGTTCCCATTGTTAGCATGGTTCATGTCCTTATGAAGAGTCCTGAAACTTTGTCACCAGTGGACAGTCTTCGAAACTGCTGTAATGTCACTTGTGTTAGTTCATGAAACGAGAAGAAGAAAACATCATCATGCAAATGGAGCCCGAGTGGTTGTCTCGTTTTTAGTTCCCTGTATATCGATCTGACAGGACAAAAAAAGCATTTTATCACATGCACACACACACACACACAACACACACACACACACAACACACACACACACACACACAACACACACAATCACTTGGGAATACATGTGAATTTTGGTCCCATCTTCTGTGAATATTGACTAGGATTTCCCTGCAGATGTTACTAGAATGAAGTGGCACGAAAGCTCATATGAAAGAGCGCTGTACTCGTGATCCTTGGGTTTTCGGTTTATTTCGGTACAGGATTTTCCACAATTTAACATGGATCTACTCCATTCCCCATAAGTCCTTCGAATAGACTAATAAACCGAGGTTCCGAGTGTGAACGCAACACAACATCTGCAACACACATAATCCCATGACCAACTTTAGGAAGAGAAACATTGGCCTTGGTATGATAACGCTTTAACCCATGGCATGCACCTTCCCAGAAGAGATATGCTGGATAAAAAAAAAACTGTCATACAACAACTACACACAAAACTCCACTGACTGTCTGTAAGGCAGTGACCCCAGAGTATCACCTGCAGAAAGAAAGAAAGATAAACTGGTTGATGGGTTGATAATCATTTTTCGCCATTTCCCTCTACTGTTCACTCACGTTGAATGTCCATCATCCACAAGGGAACCTTCCCACCTTTACTCTGTCCTCCTGGAGGAATTAGACAGACTAACCCATTTCAGAAGATGGAAAGCAGCAACAACATTCACACCACTGTGATTCCCATGAGCACGAGACAGACTGGCCCATTTCAGGAAGTAAGCAGCAACAACTCATTCACACCACTGAATTCCATGGAGACTGAACAGATACCCATTTCAGAAGTGAAACAGCAACAGACTCATCAGCACTCCATGAGCACTGAGACAGACTGCCATTCCAGGAAGTGAAAGCCGCAACAGACTCATTCACACACCATGAGCACTGAACAGACTGGCCCATTCAGGAGGAGGAAAGCACAACGACACATTCACACACTGTGATTCCAGGAGGACTGAGACTGACTGCCCATTTCAGAGATTAAAAGCAAACAACGACTCATCAGCACCACTATGATTCCTGAGGACTAACAGGACTACCCATTTCAGAATGAAACAGCAACATACCAGTCACACCATGTGATTCATTCCATGGGCAATCACACAATATTGTTAGGTTCGAAAAAGAGTATACCACTGACGGGGACATGATGCATTATTGGTTTGCAATGGCCACACATACACACACACACAGTACACACACACACACACACACAGGTACAACCACATACACAGGTACACACACACACAAGACACATACACCGTACACACTCACACACACACATACACAGACACACACTGGGGGGAATGCCTCATGTACCAGCAAACAGCATGGTTTTTGCCTGCAGAAGCCTACATTGTGTTTGTGTGTGTGTTGCGTGTGTGTTGTTGTTGTGTGGTGCGTTTGTGTTTGTTTGTAGGTGTCTTGTGAGATGTTTTTGTTGCGTTGTGTTTTTGTATTGCGTTTGTTGTCACGACCCACTACTTCCTAACCAAGCTAGCGTGCACAACTTCAACGGAACACTGACCTCACAGGTCGACCTTTCATTTCATTCCATATCACTCAAAGATGCTGCTCGAATTCTTTACCCCGACAGGCCACACTTACACTCTCCTATCATGATGTTTTCTGCCTCAAAAGACCATGCAAATCCTTCACAACACCCAGCCACACTGTAACTCCCTTTCATATGTTTTCTGCCTCCAGAAAGACCTCAAGTCCTGTCCACACCAGCCACACTGTACACTCCCTTTCAAAAGTGTCTCTTCAAAAGACCTGCTAGTCCTGTCACACCATGGCCACACTGTACACTCCCTTCATGAATTTTCTCCTTTCAAAAGACCTCAAGTCCTGTCACACCAGGGCCACACCTCTACACTCTCCCTATCAAGATGTATTCTCCTCAGAAAGACAGCCAATCATGTCACAGACTGAAGTGCGCAACAGTACACACCATAAGATTATCAACATCACTTCACAACGATCCATATTTAGACAGATAACAACAAACACGCTAACATGAATTTCTCAGATGCTACAACTTCAGCCCCTTAAGTTTGTTATTCCATTCACCAGATTGTTAAAAACATTTTAAAAAAAAAGTTTGGAAAGAAACCCAATAAAGGACATACTGGCAAATACACATTCAAAAATGGTTTTATTACATTCACAATGACACAGTGTATTACAGGCATATTTCCCAGTGTTGACAGGTTTATCAGCTTTATACCTGTCATTGACACAGGTTTACAGCATATTTCCCATTTTACAGTTTTACAGCATAGTTTCAGTCGTTGACACAGTGTTTACAGGCTTATTACCTGTCACAGAAACAATACACAAAACGCTGACATTGAACAACCATGAAAGAGAAAAGAGTAGTGAAGTTTATCCACACCAAGAACGGGTCACTATCATAAATACATGAACTACAGGAAAATCACATAATTATTTTAATAATTCGGAAAAGAAGAGAGAAAAGAAGGGGGTCGGTAGCAGAAGAGTGTTATGTACGCAAAATTTTTAATGTGCTTGATCCATAACACCAATATGTGGGTTTTTTTAATTAAATTAAATAAGAATCATAATAATAAAATAAATGAATAAAACATAAATGAATTAAAAATTATGATAAAGAAAACCAAAGAATATAAATAAATAAATGACAATATTAATGCGGTGATGGTGATATAGTAGACAATTGTGGGAATCCGTATGTGGGTGTGGGTAATGATATATATTGAAAATGAAATGATTCCAATGTGGTAAATATCATTAGAGGGGGGGAAGGGCAGAATATGGAGGGGGTGGAAGAGGATAATGAGGAGGGAAAAAGTTCCTATCTCTCCTCCCACACAAACAATTAAATGGGAGGTTGGGGGGTGAAATTCATGCAAATATGTGTGGGAAAAAAGGGGTGGGTGGAGGAGAAAGAAGTATTATGGTGAAATATGGTCATAATGAGACTGATAGTAGAGGATTTTTTCACACACATACACACCCATTCTCACACAATAATATAAATATATATAAAAGTATATAACGTACAAAATAAATGCAGACACACCACTTCCACACTCTTCATGTTTTTAGTAAAAAGAAGCTTTCGCCTTTCATTACTTCGTCAGCATCAATAAAACGAGTTAAACATCTCGTGTCCAAAAAAAGAAGTATACAACTGTACTGTCCGTCTCAACCGCACACAGTGCCGAAATACAACCATCCACATTTTGTACCTCTTTTTTGACACTGAATGTTTTAACTTCGTTTTATAGATGCTATAACCTAAACTAAATAAAAGGCAAAGCTTCTTATTATAAAAAAGAACATGAAAGTGCAGTGCTTGTGTTGCCTCATTTATTTTTACTGCGTATACTGGCCAGTTTTCTGATCAGCATCATCCCCACACATCACGATTGGTTCCACCTTACACCAGGTTTTAACCTTCAAGTTTTTATATAATGTATTTATATAAAAGCCATTGTAATATAATGCCAATTGTGAGCAGAAATATTGGAGAAATGAACCAAGACTGATGAATAGTGACCATTTCAAAATGAAATTCAACACTATCACACCCACACATATAAGCACACACACACACACATGCCTATACACCCACATAAGTGCCAAACACTCTTCACCCCATGTACACCACACACACACACCACACACCACACAGACACACACAAAAGGGTTTTGCATAAATATCTAAAATAATGAGATAAATCATACTGGTGACGCCGAATTGTGATAACAACAAGCTTACAGATATAATCATTCATACTAAAAAATAAAAAAAAAAAAGAACCTTGATGGTGGAGGTCATTTGATAACAAAGTACTACAGATGAAAAATCATTATTAACTGGCATCAAAACTGTGATTACAGTACTGGGAAGCAAACATTGGTCATCAGGTGAAATGATGTGTGCATTAGTATAATTGCGTTATGGTGGGGGTGGATCAATGACTGAATGGGTGATGATCATAAGAGATCATCTAACGTGGAATGTCGTCTTCCTTTTCACATATTTATAATCCTGGAATTGGCGAAGGCTGCTGTATGGCGAAGCCCTCCAGAGGTCAATAGGGCATCCCTCATCATTGTGTTGGCAGGCCTAGGTCTTGGGCAGTACTGCATGATGATTCAGACTTGCCATTGTGGAATATAGTTGACATGTGATGTCTCAACTTGAGTGCCCACCTCAGCCTCACAAAGGTCTATTAATGGGCATCCGGTTAATGTTTCATCCTCTTGTTTAATAGGTGCGCTCAAGCCATCTGCCTTTTTGGTTTTGGGTTCTCCTTGATAATCTTTTTATTTTACAAAGAGACTTTCTGTTTCTAGTTGGGGCTGCTGTTCTTCCTTTGCCAGACGTCAGCATACCTCATTGCATTATACTTGCAGTAAAATGTGATCACAGGAATGACAGTTTTTCCATTGACGATGGATGCTGAACATTAGGATCAGCGTACTAAGGTGAGGTCATTGTCAAGTAGGTGAAACAATAACACAGGTACACATAGTGCCAGTTGGAAAATAAAGGAGATCACAATGACTGGTGCGTATGATCATGTCATAATAAGATACTGTATACGATGATTCATAGTGATAAGAGAAATAAATTGGGCATTATATAAATACAGCCGGATCAGAACAGGGTGGAAGGGGCCTGGGGTGGTCGCTGGACTGATTGTAAGAACAAGGATCATCTCGAGATCAACAGTACTGAAGAAATTGATCATGTTATATAATTTGGAAAATGTTGTGCATAGTTAATAAGCCGGCAGAGGAATGAAGGGTAAACAATGAATGATGGATGATGATTATTTTCATGGTGTTAGTGTGAATCACAGTAATGAAGGATGATGGTCGATTTACAAAAGTGAAAAGTTACTGGCCTAGGTATGATAATGCCAGTAGGGGAATAAAAAATATCTATGACAGATGATGATTATCATTATCCTATGCAGATCTACAGTGACTACAGGATGATAACATTGTCATAATCGAATTTAACGTCGTGCGCTGGAGTGGTAAAAGATGCCATGGGGGTGAAAAAAAAAGATTTGATGAAATATTTGAAACATCCATCTCATTCCTTTTTCCCACGACACTCTCCTCCACCCCTTTTCTCTCTATACCCCATCCCCCAATTTGCCCATCCACTTATATCTTATGCACACCCCATGAAACAAATATAGCATATCTATAACATCACATATCCTTATTCTTAGCAACACCCAATGGACATATAAAGCAAATACGATAACATCACTTACCTTATTTTTTTTCTTATGCACACCCCAAGTCATATATAGCATATCTATAACAACACATGTAGAGCGTAATATATATAACCCCAAACATCATCTCCACCATCCAGTATGCCATACCATAACACATAACACATGTGAACAAATCTATAGCATCTAATACATATATATATATATATATATAAATATATATTAAAAAATTTTCTCCTCATACACACTCCTCCAGTCCCCCTTCAAGAGAATAAGACTCCTCCTCTACCACTCCGCCACTTTCTTTTACACACTCTGAAGCGCCCCCTTCAAACATAAGACTCATCTAACCACTCTCTTTTTTCTCTGTCTCTGCTTCTGTTGTCTTTTCCTCTATCTTCCTCTTTTTCCTCAGGTGAAAAATGGATTGGACACTGAATTTTCTTTATTTCCCGTTGCACACACACACACCCACCCACTTGAGCGCAGGCCCGCACACACACACACACTGGTGTGTGGCAGGCACGCCACACTACACACACAAAGCACTTGCTCAGGCACGCTTGCAATCACGCGCTTCCACACACACACACCACACACACACACCTGAGCACGTCACTACGTTAACGTATGTTTTCATACGTCAATTTCTCTACGTAAATATTGTGTTTCTTTTCTTTTTATGTCACACATCCTTGAAGGCAGTCTATGACCGAAACGTGTCAATAATTGTTCAGTTTCCCTTTTATTAATTTATTTCTTTCATCTTCCTTAGACTCCTCAAACACATTTAATATTGGAAATTGACTTAGTAGGGAACAGAAAACGATAAACAGTAAACAAGTGGGGTATGTATGCTCCATAAGGAAACCAAACACAGAGTAACTTATTATTCAAGACTGGCACAGCCTTTTAAACTTGAATCAATCATACAAATACATAGACGAACATCTAATAGTGGGGAAAAACAAGCGCAGGCAACAACAGACTGACTTGCAAAGATTTGACTTGAGGAGGGAGAGGAGTTTGAAGATGGAGAAACTGTGTAAAATGAAATAAAAAAAAAAAAAAAATTGCAGGATATGAAAACTCTTCTCTAGCTGCTTAAAGGAACCATCGCAATCCCTTTTAAAGGCAGAAATATATGTATTGCCTGCTCCGAGCCTTTCGCCCGCTGGATCGGGACCATCAGGGAGACACGGCTGGTTGTGTCTGCGCTCCCCGCGACAAATATAGACACAACACATGCCCATAATACTGTGTGTTCTCACACATACCAATGGGGGTGCAAAAAAAAATTTTCCAATAGCACCCCCAGAGCAGCAGTCCATCGAGGAGTAGTAAATTAGCAACCCACACGAAAGAGTGGAGGAAAAAAAGTGCTGTAAACTAAAGACATTATGCAAAAAATATAAAATGTATTGGACAGTCTTTGAGCTACGCCTGATGATCCACCCAAAATGCAAGGGAGATCAAAAGACAAACACACAGACGGACAGAAACAAATACAAATAACCTCAATTTAATCAAAGCAAAATCGGAAATGACATGAGGTAGGGAACAGAAAACGATAAACAGTAAACAAGTGGGGTATGTTTTGCTCCCATAAGGCGGTGGAGGAGAGGGCGGAGAAGAGGGGAAGGGGAGGGAGGGAGGGCACGGAGGTCAGAGCTTCTGTAGGAAGGAGTGGTGGGGGAGAGGGCGGAGAAGAGGGGAAGGGGAGGGAGGGAGGGAGGGGGCATGGAGGTCAGAGCTTCTGTAGGAAGGAGTGGGGGGGGGGGGGGGGGGGGGGGGGGGAGAGGGCGGAGAAGAGGGGAAGGGGAGGGAGAGCAGGGAGGAGACACGGAGGTCAGAGCTTCTGTAAAACAATCCATGCATTCAATTAGTAATCATGTGATTCACAGCTTTTTTCCCCCTAGCTCAGTGATTATCAGTTAACAAAAAACATGACAGAATTTGACAAACGACATATTCCAACACATCTATAAATCGGTAGACAACACATGCAAGAGTAATATACAGCTATCAGTATACTAAGTTATGTGCCGGAATGTGCCATTCACCACACTGTCAGTTTAAATGGACTGTTTCTTTTGTTGTTGTTGTTGTTGTTGTTTGTTTGTGTACCAGTCTTGAAAGATGACAATTCACAAATGGCAAATGCCGGCACAAAACTTAGTTATTGATAGGTGCTAATTACTCCTGTAGTATATTGATAGATTCTAATTACTCCTGTAGTATATTGATAGGTGCAAATTACTCCTTTAGTATATTGATAGGTGCCAATTACTCCTGTAGTATATTGATAGGTGCCAGTTACTCCTGTAGTATATTGATAGTGCCAATTACTCCTGTAGTATATTGATAGGTGCCAATTACTCCTGTAGTATATTGATAGGTGCCAATTACTCCTGTAGTATATGATAGGTGCCAATTACTCCAGTAGTATATTGACAGGTGCCAATTCCTCCTGTAGTATATTGATAGGTGCCAATTACTCTGTAGTATATTGACAGGTGCCAATTACTCCTGTAGGTGCCAGTTACTCCTGCCAAGTTTGAACAACCCAGTGTTTGATTCAGCTTCTCTTCATGCTGTCTGTAAGGGCTAAATGTCAAAGAGAAAATCATTTGTGTGTAGAGGTACATTCTGTAAGGGCTAAATGTCAAAGACGAAATCTTTTGTGTGTAGAGGTACATTCTGTGAGGGCTAAATGTCAAAGAGGAAATCTTTTGTGTGTAGAGGTACATTTCTCTAAGGGCTAAATGTCAAAGAGGAAATCTTTTGTGTGTAGAGGTACATTCTGTAAGGGCTAAATGTCAAAGAGGAAATCTTTTGTGTGTAGAAGTACATTCTATAAGGGCTAAATGTCAAAGAGGAAATCTTTTGTGTGTAGAGGTACATTCTGTAAGGGCTAAATGTCAAAGAGGAAATCTTTTGTGTGTAGAGGTACATTCTGTAAGGGCTTAAATGTCAAACAGGAAATCTTTTGTGTGTGGAGTACATTCCAGTTGAACGTTCAGAACCAAACAGAGGACTGACAGGGCAGACCAGCATCAGCATCGCAGCAGAGTGAGGGCTGGCACCTCTCTGACTTGAGACTTTCCACCAGGACGAGAACACGCAAAGAACGGGCTGCGAACATTGCAAGTTGTGTGTTGAGTGGCAAGGCAGTTTGAACCTTCAACTTCCGACCATTCAAATGACTCGGTGTAGCCCCACTCCCCCCCCCCCCCCCCCCCCCCCGCCCCCACCCCCCTCCCCCCCCCCCCCCCCCCCCTCTTTAAGCCACACTCCCCACTCGTCACCATTACCACCACCACCACCACCCTTTCAGCACTTCTGTTTCCTTTACCCCTCTCTCTCTCTCTCTCTCTCTTCTCTCTCCTCTTCTCTCTCTCTCTCTCTCTCTCTCTCTGTCTTCACCCGCCCCTTCCTGTTGTGCTGTTTTCTCAGGAATACCGCGTTGCCTAGACTGCTCCATTCACGTCAGATTTGAACTTGAAAGGTGAAAACGGGCGGATGAGCATAGCTGCGAATAAAATTTAAATGTTTGAAGACTTCTTTCTTGAAATGCCGGCTATCACCGTTTTCATGGTTCTGCCATTGTAAAACCTCACACACACACACACACACACACACACACACACACACACACACACACACACACACACACACATGGACACAATTACGCGCAGGCACACAGGCATACAGGCACAAACAGACACACACACGCGCACACGCAGACACAATCACTTGCACACAAACATATACGCGCTCACATATACACACATGCACTCGCATGTACACGTACGCATAATACACGGATGTACGCGCGTGTACACACATAGTTGTGCACATACGTATACAGAGAGAGGCAGACAGACAGACAGACAGAGTACATGAGAGGGGATGATCTTCGTGTGACTGTGTAAGAAATGACGAATAGCATCTGAGGCAGACATTTTTGTGTATGTAAGCAGTTTGGGTATACCCCCCCCTTCTCTCTCACTCCTCGATCGCTGTGTGTGTGTGTGGTGTGTGTGTGTGTTGTGTGTGTGTGTGTGTGTGTGTTGTGTGTGTGTGTGTGTGTGTGTGCGTGTGTGTGTGTGTGTGTGTGAGTTTACTCCTGCTTCACACACACACACACACACACACACACACACACACACACACACACAACACACACACACAACTGTACTGACTGATTGTACAGAAAGGCCAGATGTTGCCCATTGTCTCTCTGTTCAATACGTACCAGTAATCTGTCTTAAACACTTTATGTAATCAATCCGTCAAACATAAATAAACAAAATCACAAACAAAACACGACGCGTTTCGACCTCTTAGGTCTTCTTCAGGCGAGATAAACAATACTCAGGACAACGAAAATGTAGAACGAGCCATCACTTATCTTGTCAAATTACTCAAATGTCTGAGCTCTCTGGTAGTGGGGGCTTAGGTATATTTTCAAATGCAGCCATCCACCGTAATTTTCTTTGACAAGAAAAGTGATTATGCACTGATGCCGCAGAAAGGAGACATTCTTCAGACTGAGTATTACACCATGATTATGCACTGATGCCACAGAAAGGAGACATTCTTCACACTGAGTATCATGCCATGATTATGCACTGATGCCACAGAAAGGAGACATTCTTCAGACTGAGTATTACGCCATGATTATGCACTGATGCCGCAGAAAGGAGACATTCTTCAGACTGAGTATCATGCCATGATTATGCACTGATGCCACAGAAAGGAGACAGTGAGAAAAAAAATGGTGGGTGCGTGTATTATCACCCGTGTGTGTGTGTGTGTGTGTGTGTGTGTGTGTGTGTGTGTGTGTGTGTGTGTGTGTGTGTGTGTGTGTGTGTGCACGAGAGAGAGAGAGAGAGAGAGAGAGAGAGAGAAGAGAGAGAGAGAGAGAGAGAGAGAGAGAGACAGACAGACAGACAGACAGACAGACAGATATACGGATGGACAGAGGAACAGACAGACAGATGAACAGACAGGCTACAGACATGGGTTGTGACAATGAGAAAGAATGAACTTTTGTTTAACGTCTAAGGTCAATCGTGATTTTAGACACACATGAAAAAAAGGATGGTGGGGGGGGGGGGGGGGGGATACTGGGGATTGGGAGGGGTGAAAGCAAATGAAGAAGTTGCCAGAGAGAGAGAGAGAGAGAGAGAGAGAGAGAGAGAGAGTGAGAGAAGCCTCGCTGAATGATTAATCCAGCCAGTTATGTATTTGGCAGGGTCGACAGCATTTTCCTAAACCGTGGGCGAACAGTCTGGTAAGTATTTCTGAGAAACACAAGTCAGTCACCCAATACGTGGGCCTTCCCCAAGTCGTATCGCCCGATACAGATTCTGCCCACGTCACCACCAGTCACCCAATACGTGGGCCTTCCCAAGTCGTATCGCCCGATACAGATTCTGCCCACGTCACCACCCAGTCACCCAATACGTGGGCCTTCCCCAAGTCGTATCGCCCGATACAGATTCTGCCCACGTCACACCCAGTCAGCCAATACGTGGCCTTCCCCAAGTCGTATCGCCCGATACAGATTCTGCCACGTCACCACCAGTCACCCAATACGTGGGCCTTCCCCAAGTCGTATCGCCCGATACAGATTCTGCCCACGTCACCACCCCAGTCACCCATACGTGGGCCTTCCCCAAGTCGTATCGCCCGATACAGATTCTGCCCACGTCACCACCCAGTCAGCCAATACGTGGGCCTTCCCAAGTCGTATCGCCCGATACAGATTCTGCCCACGTCACACACACAGTACAGGGCCCACGTCACACACACAGTACAGGGCCCACGTCACACACACAGTACAGGGCCCACGTCACACACACAGTACAGGGCCTACGTCCACACACAGTACAGGCCCACGTCACACACATAGTACAGGCCCACGTCCACACACACAGTACAGGGCCCACGTCACACACACAGTACAGGCCCACGTCACACACACAGTACAGGGCCTACGTCACACACACAGTACAGGGCCCACGTCACACACACAGTACAGGGCCTACGTCACACACACAGTACAGGGCCCACGTCACACCACACAGTACAGGGCCCACGTACACACACAGTACAGGGCCCACGTCACCACACACAGTACAGGGCCTACGTCACACACACAGTACAGGGCCACGTCACACACACAGTACAGGGCCTACGTTGCACACACAGGTCACAGCGCAACTGCTGTTCTAGCGTGTCGCGATAGCGCAAGGGTACATGAGTGTATCAAACGGCCTTTGTGATCCCTGTGCACCGGGAGAAGCTGCCTGCACTGCAGGCAATGAATGGATCCTAGACTGTTAACGCCGGTCAGTTCACGTCCCAGGTCTGATGTTGGCCCATTGCACGAGGATCTTATCACACACCACACACACACACGCACACGCACGCACGCACGCACGCACGCACGCAACACACACACACACACACACACACACACACACGTACACACACACGTACACACACACGCACGCACACATGCACACGCACACACACACACACATGACTAGACTGACTGACTGACTGACTGAAACCATTTACTGTCAGATTAACATAGTGTTGTACTGACATTTAAAAAAACAACAACCTTGATAGATTAAATGAGAAACAAAAATAATACAAATAACATCTGAGTGACATAAAAATCATAAATGAAAATTAACAGGGAATCTTCTAACATTCATAAGTCAAATAATAAAGTCAGAATTGTAACAATAACGCAAATTACATCTTAACTGTAAAACAAAAAAATCTCTCTCTCTCTCTCTCTCTCTCTCTCTCTCTCTCTCTCGCTTCTCTCTCTCTCTCTCTCTCTCTCTCTCTTCTCTCCTCTCTCTCTCCCTCAGAAAACCATTAAAAAAAAGAAAAAGAAAGACCCCCACACACACACACAGAGCACACACACATACTCACAAAACCCACCCTTCCCCTTCCCCTACTCATGTGTATGTGTGCACGCACATAATTATGTTCACTCACAGGCAAACAAATTAAACCAAATCTCTCTCTCTCTCTCTCTCTCTCTCTCGTCTGTCTCTGTCGCACACGCACACACACACACACACACACACACACACACACACACACACACAGGTGTGTGCGCATGTGCGTGCATACACACATATGAGCACACACATGGGTGCACCACATTATTATGCATGCATGCTCTCTCTCTCTCTCTCTCTCTCTCTCTCTCTCTCTCTCTCTCTCTCTCGGGGGGTCGTGACCTGACAGTGGAGCGTGCAGGTCGCATGTAGTGGCGTCTCGTCAATTTCTGCCATTTGAGGAAGAAAAGAAAGTCGATCCTGGTCGCCATTTATTGCCAGTGGCCTTCTACTGAGCCATGCCGGCCACCCCACTCGCTTTTCGAGCGACATGTGGCTCCTTCTTGCCGGTTTTCCTCACATTCATGACGAGGAGAGCCATAGAAAAGAAAGCCGCGCGAGTCGCCATGTTGACACCTCGCGGCAGACTGGACGGTGTCACCCTTGGCCTGCTCCTCACCCTGTTGTTCTGGGGCAGTTTGCTGTTGAGGTGCGGAGACGTGGAGCAGAACCCGGGACCCAAGGACAGCCTGAGGCAGTCACGACTGGGCAGCAGTGGACGGTCGAGCTTGGACAGGGCCACGGCATCCCGGGACAGCGGGCAGTCTTCTTTCCTTCCCGGCAGCCTACCCTTACTGACGTCATGGAGATGCTTCAGTCCATGAAGGTCCAGAACGCCACAACAAACTGTAACGCTTGATGAAGTGGAACGCTGTGTGAAAGGACTGAGAGAGCAGTATGCTGGTTGCAAAGTAATGTGATGGTTTAAAAGATAAAATGGTGACTGAAAAAGAAAACCAAATTTTTGAGGAAAAACTTGTTGTTTCCCCGGTTTAACAGTGGAAAAAAAAAAAAT
>JAFLJL010018385.1:37500-41394 GCA_018398815.1 Conus ventricosus | reverse complement strand
TTTGGGGGGGGTTTTTTTTTTTGGGGGGTTTTTTTTTTTTGGGGGGGGGTTTTTTTTTTTTTTCCCCCCCCCCTTTTTTGCCCAAAAAATTTCAAAAAAAGGGCCCTTTAAAAAAGGGGGGGAAAAAAAAAAAAAAACCCCCCCCCCCCCAAAAAAACAAAAACCCACAAAAAAAAAAAAATTTTTAAAAAAAAAATTTTTTTCCCAAAAAAAAGGGGAACAAAAAAAAAAAAATTTTTTAAAAAAAGGGGGGGGCCCCAAAAAATTTTTTAAAAAAAAAAAAAATTTTCCCCAAAAAGGCCCCAAACCCCCCCCATTTTAAAAAAAAAAAAGCAAAAAACCCCCCAAAAAAAAAAAAAACCCCCTTAATTAAAAACCCCCCCTTTCCCCTTTTAAAAAAAACCCAAAAAAGTTTAACAAAAAAAAAAAAGGGGGGCCCCCCAAAAAACCCCAAAACCCCAAAAAAAAAACCCCCAAAAGAAAAAAACCCCCCCCAAACCCCCCCCCCCCCCTTTTTTCCTTTTTTTTCCCCCAAATTTTTTTTTAAAAAAAGGCCCAAAAAAAAAAATTTTTAAAAAAAACCCCCAAAAAAACCCCCCCCGGGGGGGGGGGGGAAGGGGGCCCCCCCCCCCAAAAAAAAAAAAAAATTTTTTTAAAAAAAAAACCCCCCTTTTCCCCCCCCCCCCCCCCCCCCCCCCCCCCCTTTTTTTCCCAAAAAAAAAAAAAGGGGGGGAAAAGGGGTTTTTTGGGGGGGAAAAAATTTTGGAAAATTTTGGGAAAAAAAAAAAACCCCCAAAAAACAAAAAAAAAAAAACCAAAAGGGGTTTTTTTTTTTCCCCCCCCCTTTTTTTTTTTGGGAATTTTTTTTTGGGGGAAAGCCCCCCGGGCCCCAAAATTTTTTGGGGGGGGGAAAAAACCCCGGGGGGGGGGGGGAAAAAACCTTTTTCCGGGCCCCCGGGGGAAAAGGTCCAAAACCCAAAAACCCCAAAAAAAAATTTTTTTTGGGGGGGCCCCCGGGGGGGGGGTTTTTGGGGAAAGCCTTTAAAAATTTTTTGGGAAAAAAAAATTTTTTTTTGGGGGAAAAAAAAAAAAAGGGGGGGGAATTTTTTGGGCCCCCCAAAAAAACCCGGGGAAACGAAGTTCCAGAGACCCAAGCATGTGCTCTATGGCGCCTGCACCCCTGTCCCCCGGGTGAACCATTTTTTCCCGGGGGGCCCTTTTGTTACAGAAATGACAGTGATAACCCGTGCAAGTTCTCGTTCCTAAAAATTTATCAGGGAAAAATGAAAAAAAAGGAAAATTTCTGTGGTTTCCATGTTTTAAAGAAATCGAAATTTAGTCGCTTTTTTTGTTGTCCATCGCGCGATTTGCTTAATGGGTATTTTTAAAGCCTAAACATCATTAAACCCTTTTTTTCGTTTTGTTCGCCACAAACATCAAAGCAAAAATGGCTATAGACAGATAAAAAACTAAAATACACAAACATGAAAAAAAAAAACCACACCCACCCAACACACCACACACCCCACAACAAAACACACCGCGCGGCGGGGGCGCCCGCGGGGCTCACACACAAAACCCCCTAAGAGCCCATATATACTGGTTTCAGAAACAAACCCAAATTTTTGTGATTACATGTAGAAAACCCCTACAAGGGAATCAAGGATCATTAAAATTGGAAAATGGTGACATATTACCGTAAGAGTCGAACAGCTTTTGAGTGGGTATGGGGAAGGGGGGGAAGGGGAGGGGAAGAGAATGGGGGGGGGGAATGAAAAACCTTGCTCTACGTTAAAATTTGACCCGAAACCCTTTCTGAAAGGTTTTTGCCTAATAAAATTTTTTAAAATTTCAAAAATTTGCAAAATTTGGGGAAGAAACGCACCCCCACAACCCCAAAACACACACACACACACAAAAACCCCACACCAAAACACACAAAACACACACACCCACACCTTTAAAGGGGGAAGGGGGGCCCGTGACGAGGGGGAGGGGGGGGGGAAGAGTTAAAAAAAAACTTCCAAATGGAAAGAGATTTAAAAAGAAAAAACCCGCCCAAAAATTTCCAGAAATCCAACCGTTTCCATAAACCCGGGGTTTAAAACACTAGGGCATATCACGGAAGCTTGAAGGACTTTTATCTTATCATGAAGAGGGTGAAAGGGGATTTTTTGTTTTATAGCAGTCAAAAAAAAAATTTAAGGGAATTTCGAGATCTGACCACATTCACAAGCAAAGGGGCCGGGTTTTAAAAACCTACATAACCAACCATTTTAACCCCCGCCCATGTACAAGGAAAAGATTTTGGGGTTGGCCGGAGGATTACAACCCTTTGCTTGTTGGTTTAGTCAAATCCCCTCTGTGCTTCCGAGCGAAACCTTTAAGTTCTAAACCCGTCTTATGCTCCGAATTTAACTTTCAGAAAAGTTGGGTATTCAGATGAAAAAGAGGGGTAACCAATCAAAAAAATCAGATTTTTTTCTTGGGAGCTTCCCCTTTTCATAAAAGTCAGCAAATCATTGGGCCCCGTAAACTGGAGTGTCCGGGAAACCCCTAAACAAAATTACTTTTACCCCCCGGTGTTTTTAAACTGATGAATAGAAATAAGATCCACACCCAAGTCTGAAAGACCCAATTTTTTAAATTTACAATGTAGAGCCGTAAACGCTGATTTGGAGTCCCATAAATATTTGTCTAGTTAACCCGGGGAAGTCAAGAAAAAAATCTAGTCTTTTAAAATGGGAAAAAACTCTGCGTTTAAAATAGAACAAACCTTTGTAAAATGGTTTTTTTTTCTTTAAAGGGTGACGCGGGGATTTCAAAGGAAACCCCCAACATCGGAAGGGAAACAAAACAGAACCAACCGTGAAAATGGTAGTAGGGTCGTATTTTTCCCATCATCAAGTTTTTGGCATAGGATGATTAACAGAGGATTATCTTTTTTATTCAATTCCGTTTTTAAATGATTTTAGCCTGCTCTGACAACCCGAAGGGTAAGAAAACCCCCGGGAACCCCCGGCAATACCATCAAGGGACAGGTTACAGTTCGGGAAAAAAGGGGAAAATTTAAACACCTAGGGGCGATAACCGGTTTTTTTACGGGAAATTTTCGTAAAAAAAAAAACGAAATTCAACCCGTTCAGTCCTTAAGAAATTTTGGGGAAAGGTTTTCCCTCTCCGGAAAAAATTTCAGGCCCCGGGAACTTGCACACCCCGCCTCCGGGATGACACACACACCCCACACAAACCCACCAAACACACACACACACCCCACTTTTAAAAAAAAAGTTTTTGGTTTTGATTGTAAGATATATTCGGTTTTTTTTTTTTCTTTTTTAAGAGGGAGGGGTTAAAAAAAAACTGGGAAAACTTATTTCTTTAATCATCGTTTAAAAAGAATTGTGAACCTTCCCCACGAAAAACCCTCTTCAAATTTTCGCGACCCCTTTTTTCGCAACAGCTGAAAATAGCTGGTGGGGGGGCCTTTCCCGGGCCATTTTGATTTTTTTTTTTTTGCAGAAATTTGTTCCTTGCCCCCCCTAAAATTTTACCCTTTGGGACTACATTTGCTTTTAAAAAAACCAAGACATTAAATTAAAATTGAGATTAAAAGCCTAATCTCCCAATCAAAATGAGCATCTTTTTAAGCCAAAAAGGGAAAAATTTTCACTCGCCTAAACTTAAAGGGAAAACCCCTTTCAGAACCCCGTGTGTTGAAAACCCCTGAAAAACTTTAAATTCGTGCCTTTTTTTTCTCGCGGGTCATCTAAAAAAAAACCGACACATTTTACTTTAAATTTTGGGCTTGGGCTTCCCCCCACACACACACACCCCACCCCCCACACACACACAACACACACAAAACACACCATTTTAAAAAAATGCACACAC
>JAFLJL010018385.1:25000-32500 GCA_018398815.1 Conus ventricosus | reverse complement strand
TGTACTGTGTGTGTGACGTAGGCCCTGTACTGTGTGTGTGACGTAGGCCCTGTACTGTGTGTGTGACGTGGGCCCTGTACTGTGTGTGTGACGTAGGCCCTGTACTGTGTGTGTGACGTGGGCCCTGTACTGTGTGTGTGACGTGGGCAGAATCTGTATCGGGCGATACGACTTGGGGAAGGCCCACGTATTGGGTGACTGGGTGGTGACGTGGGCAGAATCTGTATCGGGCGATACGACTTGGGGAAGGCCCACGTATTGGCTGACTGAGTGGTGTTTCTCAGAAATACTTACCACACTGTTCGCCCACGGTTTTAGGAAAATGCTGTCGACCCTGCCAAATACATAACTGGCCGGATTAATCATTCAGAGATGCTTCTCTCTCTCTCTCTCTCTCGCTCTGGCAACGATTTTCTTTCACCCCTCCCAATCCCCAGTACCCCCCCCCCCCCAACCACTTCCCACCCCACCATCCTTTTCTTTCATGCGTGTCTAAAATCACGATTGACCTTAGACGTTAAACAAAAGTTCATTCTTTCTCACTGTCACGACCCATGTCTGTAGCCTGTCTGTTCATCTGTCTATTCCTCTGTCCATCCGTATATCTGTCTGTCTGTCTGTCTGTCTCTCTCTCATGCACACCACACACACACACACACACACACACACACACACCACACACACACACACCACACACACAAACGCACGCACGCACGCACCCACGCACGCACGCACACACACACACACACACACACACACACACACACACACACACACACCACACCACACACACACACACACACACACACACACACACACACACACACACACACACACACACACACAGGCGATAATACACGCCATCCACCATTTTTTTTCTCAGTGTCTCCTTTCTGTGGCATCAGTGCATAATCATGGCGTAATACTCAGTGTGAAGAATGTCTTCTTTCTGCGGCATCAGTGCATAATCATGGCATGATACTCAGTGTGAAGAATGTCTCCTTTCTGCGGCATCAGTGCATAATCATGGCATAATACTCAGTGTGAAGAATGCCTCCTTTCTGCGGCATCAGTGCATAATCATGGCGTAATACTCAGTGTGAAGAATGTCTCCTTTCTGCGGCATCAGTGCATAATCACTTTTCTTGTCAAAGAAAATGACGGTGGATGGCTGCACTTGAAAATATACCTAAGCCCCCGCTACCAGAGAGCTCAGACATTTGAGTAATTTGACAAGATAAGTGATGGCTCGTTCTACATTTTCGTTGTCCTGAGTATTGTTTATCTTGCCTGAAGAAGACCTAAGAGGTCGAAACGCGTCGTGTTTTGTTTTGTGATTTGTTTATTTATGTTTGACGGATTGATTACATAAAGTGTTTAAGATCAGATTACTGGTGCGTATTGAACAGAGAGACAATGGGCAACATCTGGCCTTTCTGTTCAAGCAGTCAGTACAGTGTGTGTGTGTGTGTGTGTGTGAAGCAGGAGTAAAAACTCACACACACACACACACACACACACACACACACACACACACACACACACACACACACACACCACACACACACACACACAAACACACACACACACACACACACACACACACACACACACACACACACACACACACACACAGCGATGGAGGAGTGAGAGAGAAGGGGGGGGGGGGGATACCCAAACTGATTACATACACAAAAATGTCTGCCTCAGATGCTATTCGTCATTTCTTACACAGTCACACGAAGATCATACCCTCTCATATACTCTGTCTGTCTGTCTGTCTGCCTCTCTCTGTATACGTATGTGCACAACTATGTGTGTACACGCGTGTACATCCGTGTATATGCGTGTACATGCGAGTGCATGTGTGTATATGTGAGCGCGTATATGTTTGTGTGCAAGTGATTGTGTCTGCGTGTGCGCGTGTGTGTGTCTGTTTGTGCCTGTATGCCTGTGTGCCTGCGCGTAATTGTGTCCATGTGTGTGTGTGTGTGTGTGTGTGTGTGTGTGTGTGTGTGTGTGTGTGTGTGTGTGGTGTGTGTGTGTGTGTGTGTGTGTGTGTGTGAGGTTTTACAATGGCAGAACCATGAAAACGGTGATAGCCGGCATTTCAAGAAAGAAGTCTTCAAACATTAAATTTTATTCTCAGCTATGCTCACCCGCCCGTTTTCACCTTTCAAGTTTAAATCTGACGTGAATGGAGCAGTCTAGGCAACGCGATATTCCTGAGAAAACAGCTCAACAGGAAGGGGCGGGTGAAGAGAGAGAGAGAGAGAGAGAGAGAGAGAGAGAGAGAGAGAGAGAGAGAGAGAGAGAGAGAGAGAGGTAAAGGAAACAGAAGTACTGAAAGGGTGGTGGCGGTGGTGGTGGTAATGGTGACGAGCGGGAGTGTGGCGATCGCTTTAAAGGAGGGGGGGGGGGGGGGGGGGCTACACGAGTCGTTTGAATGGTCGGAAGCTGAAGCTTCAAATGGCCTTGCCACTCAAGGTTTGGGTCCGATAGTCCGACACTTCACGATTCCGACGTTTCGATAGTTCGACAAATCACGATTCCGACGTTCGACAATCCGACAATTTTGTCGGACCAACGAAACTTGTTTTGTAATGTTTTATTTTGTGTAATAGGTCGACACATCACGATTTCGACGTTTCGATAGTCCCTAACCCTAACCCTAACGGGAATTATAAAACTGGGTTGTGTGTCGGATTATTGAAACGAGTTGGAATTGTCGGAGTCGTGGGATGTCGGACTATCGCTACTTTTTCTTACAGTGTCGGATTATCGAAACATCTGAACATGGGGTGTCGGACTACCGATGTGTCGGATTATCGAAACATCTGAACGTGGGGTGTCGGACTACCGATGTGTCGGATTATCGAAACATCTGAACGTGGGGTGTCGGACTACCGATGTGTCGGATTATCGAAACATCTGAACGTGGGGTGTCGGACTACCGATGTGTCGGATTATCGAAACATCTGAACGTGGGGTGTCGGACTACCGATGTGTCGGATTATCGAAACATCTGAATGTGGGGTGTCGGACTACCGATGTGTCGGATTATCGAAACATCTGAACGTGGGGTGTCGGACTACCGATGTGTCGGATTATCGAAACATCTGAACGTGGGGTGTCGGACTACCGATGTGTCGGATTATCGAAACATCTGAACGTGGGGTGTCGGACTACCGATGTGTTGGATTATCGAAACATCTGAACGTGGGGTGTCCGACTACCGATGTGTCGGATTATCGAAACATCTGAACGTGGGGTGTCGGACTACCGATGTGTCGGATTATCGAAACATCTGAACGTGGGGTGTCGGACTACCGATGTGTCGGATTATCGAAGCATCTGAACGTGGGGTGTCGGACTACCGATGTGTCGGATTATCGAAACATCTGAACGTGGGGTGTCGGACTACCGATGTGTCGGATTATCGAAACATCTGAACGTGGGGTCTCGGACTACCGATGTGTCGGATTATCGAAACATCTGAACGTGGGGTCTCGGACTACCGATGTGTCGGATTATCGAAACATCTGAACGTGGGGTGTCGGACTACCGATGTGTCGGATTATCGAAACATCTGAACGTGGGGTGTCGGACTACCGATGTGTCGGATTATCGAAACATCTGAACATGGGGTGTCGGACTACCGATGTGTCGGATTATCGAAACATCTGAACGTGGGGTGTCGGACTACCGATGTCGGATTATCGAAACATCTGAACGTGGGGTGTCAGACCACCGATGTGTCGGATTATCGAAACATCTGAACGTGGGGTGTCGGACTACCGATGTGTCGGATTATCGAAACATCTGAACGTGGGGTGTCGGACTACCGATGTGTCGGATTATCAAAACATCTGAACGTGGGGTGTCGGACTACCGATGTGTCGGATTATCGAAACGTCGGACTACGGGGCCCAGGCCGCCACTGAACACACAATTTGTAATGTTCACAGCCCGTTCTTTGCGTGTTGTCGTTCTGGTGAGGAGTCTCAAGTCAGAGAGGTGCCAGCCCTCACTCCGCTGCGATGCTGATGCTGGTCTGCCCTGTCAGTCCTCTGTTGTGGTTCTGAACGTTCAACTGGAATGTACCTCTACACACAAAAGAATTCCTGTTTGACATTTAGCCCTTACAGAATGTACCTCTACACACAAAAGAATTCCTGTTTGACATTTAGCCCTTACAGAATGTACCTCTACACCAAAAGATTTCCTGTTTGACATTTAGCCCTTACAGAATGTACCTCTACACACAAAAGATTTCCTGTTTGACATTTAGCCTTACAGAATGTACTCTACACACAAAGATTTCCTGTTTGACATTTAGCCCTCACAGAATGTACCTCTACACACAAAAGATTTCCTCTTTGACATTTAGCCCTTACAGATGTACCTCTACACACAAAAGATTTCTGTTTGACATTTAGCCCTTACAGAATGTACCTCCACACACAAAAGATTTCCTCTTTGACATTTAGCCTTACAGAATGTACCTCTACACACAAAAGATTTCCTCTTTGACATTTAGCCCTTACAGAATGTACCTCTACACACAAATGATTTCCTTCTTGACATTTAGCCCTTACAGAATGTACCTCTACACACAAATGATTTCCTTCTTGACATTTAGCCCTTTCAGACAGCATGAAGGGAAGCTGAATCAAACACTGGGTTGTTCAAACTTTGCAAAAGTAATTGGCACCTATCAATATACTACAGGAGTAACTGGCACCTATCAATATACTACAGGAGTAATTGGCACCTATCAACATACTACAGGAGTAATTGGCACCTATCAATATGCTACAGGAGTAATTGGCACCTGTCAATATACTACAGGAGTAATTGGCACCTATCAATATACTACAGGAGTAATTGGCACCTATCAATATACTACAGGAGTAATTGGCACTGTCAATATACTACAGGAGTAATTGGCACCTATCAACATACTACAGGAGTAATTGGCACCTGTCAATATACTACAGGAGTAATTGGCACCTGTCAATATACTACAGGAGTAATTGGCACCTATCAACATACTACAGGAGTTACTGGCACCTATCAATATACTACAGGAGTAATTGGCACCTATCAATATACTACAGGAGTCAGGAGTCATTGGCACCTATCAACATACTACAGGAGTAATTGGCACCTATCAATATACTACAGGAGTAATTGGCACCTATCAATATACTACAGGAGTAATTGGCACCTATCAATATACTACAGGAGTAATTGGCACCTATCAATATACTACAAGAGTAATTGGCACCTATCAATATACTACAGGAGTAATTGACCCCTATCAATGTACTACAGGAGTAATTGGCACCTATGAATGTACTACAGGAGTAATTGGCACCTATCAATATACTACAGGAGTAATTGGCCCCTATCATATTACTAAAGGAGTAATTTGCACCTATCAATATACTACAGGAGTAATTAGAACCTATCAATATACTACAGGAGTAATTAGCACCTATCAATATACTAAGTTTTGTGCCGGCATTTGCCATTTGTGAATTGTCATCTTTTCAAGACTGGTACACAAACAAACAACAACAACAACAAAAGAAACAGTACATTTAAACTGACAGTGTGGTGAATGGCATTTTCCCGGCACATAACTTAGTATACTGATAGCTGTATATTACTCATGGATGTGTTGTTTACCGATTTATAGATGTGTTGGAATATGTCGTTTGTCAAATTCTGTCATGTTTCTCCTCCATCCCTCCTGCTCTCCCTCCCCCTCCCCTCTTCTCCGCCCTCTTCCCCACCGCTCCTCCTTTTGCTTAACAATCATTTCAGGATCCGAGAACCAGAACAAGTTTTGTTTGTGTAAAACATGAATAGAAAACAGGGGAAATGAAGCACACAGACATACATGCACATGCTTACACAGACATACACACGCGAGCACGTACGCACACACATACACACACACATGCACGCACGCATGCATCCAAGCGCGTACACACACACACACACACCACACACACACACACACACACACACACACACACACACACACACACACACACAAAAAAAGTAGAAGAAGAAAAAAAATGAAACAACCAATGTTAGGTAGGCACTCAAGCTCTGATCAGCGCATTGGGCTAATGCGTAGGTCTTCATCTTCATCCTTTTAACGTCCTCAGCATCATGTTGACTATTCTGACATTTGTGAATGTGGGCTGGCGCAGCAAAAAAAGAAAAAAAAAGCAGAGGTTTAGTGTAGTTTTCTTGCTCTTGACACAAACGTGTCAAGAGTCTTTGCCTCGACTACTGTGTCGGGCAGGGCGTTCCAGTCCTTTATTGTACGTGGATAAAAGGACCCCTGTCGATAGGTCAGACATCTGCTAAGTCGTAGCCACGAGATGCTTTTCTTCAATTCTTCATCTTAGTTGTTAGGCTAATTCATTTATCCACCAGCTTAAAATCATGCGCAGTGTGGTCTCAAAACTGTGGGATGTGGTGTAGCATAAATGGACTAGTCCGCACGCAGTGACGCCTCCTTGATGAAACTGACACCGTGAAGAATGTGCCACCGCGTCCCTCCACTCCCTCCCCCTCTTGCCTACCCACACTCCCTTCACCCCCTCTCTCTCTCAGTTTCAAAAGACATTCAGTGTACGCCAATTTGCTAATGTCCCACCCCCTTCCCATCTGTCTGTGTGTCTCTCTCTCTCATAGCGGGGATTCTATGTTGCAGAATTAACCAGCACAACCACAATACTTTGGTATATTGTTCTTTACAATGTTATAATTCATTTCAGATTTGAAGCCACTTCAAAATCGTTTTTTTATTTGAGAAATAAGACACTCTACGTATTGTATGTACATATACACTCTGTAGAAATGTATGTCAATATTATGCCCAGAGCAAACAACATTTCACGAGATCTACAATGAGATACATCAATATATATCCACATACACACGCCCAGTTTTGATGTACAGATCTACCACATGTCAACAT
Source organism: Conus ventricosus (assembly GCA_018398815.1). Classification (NCBI taxonomy): domain Eukaryota; kingdom Metazoa; phylum Mollusca; class Gastropoda; order Neogastropoda; family Conidae; genus Conus; species Conus ventricosus. Next base: position 25,497 of record JAFLJL010018385.1, on the reverse strand, counting down.
ACTTTTCAGGTTAAATGAAACTTGGTGATTTACATCTGTATCATGCCTAGATTACACAATTCCCGGTCATATGAACAGCAGTAATATGTCACACGCTATTGTGCAGAGTACATAAACTAATAGTTCTTCCCATATCATGTTAAGCCAAAGTTATACATCACTTTAAAAAGAATGTATATTGTTAATATTTACATGGCACAATCTTTTCCTTTCAAAAAGCAAAGTAATCCACACCACGCTTCGTCATGGCTGGTTTACATACAGACTAATCTTTGCTCACTATCATGGCAAGTATATGGCCGTCTGTTGACCAACCCATCTCTTTTTAAGTAGACTACAACTTTGGATTCTCTCTTGAGGGCACATAAGAGCGTATGGCGAAAGCTTGGCTGTGTCTGGAGTGGCACTGTCTTCGTCTGTCCGTGGGCAGGGGTGGTTGGGTCTGTGGGGTGTGCTCGGCAGCTGGAGGGTGGTGTTTTTCCGGTGGGCTCTGCAGT
>JAFLJL010018385.1:0-17500 GCA_018398815.1 Conus ventricosus | reverse complement strand
ATGTGAGATTTTTTATCATGTATTGTATGGTTAGATTTATGCTGATTTTGTCCATGTGTATTTTGATCTGAATTAGGGCATGTTGCTCTCTCAAGAGACGGGATTTGTATCAATTGTTTTGTATATTTTTGTGTGGGAAAAACAATATAAATGTGCTAGTAATAAACTGAGGAAAAAAATGGAGAAGTGCGATACCTATTTGGAAATCGAATGACAAATTGTCCCAACAATATGGAAGGGCGCAGGAGCGACCAAATGGAGTGATATGAAGTGTTGTGGGAAAACACACCTCGTATCAAATTGTGGTACACTGTGTCTTGGAAGATGTGACACAGTGTTGATAATAATGATTGAGCAGGAATTGTCAGTATCGCATTTCACTGTATACTTTGTTTGTTTTGCTCATGGGAAAAAATCTTGTACAGGCAAAAGTTAACACGGGATGACAAAGCAATTTAAGACCATGCTGTTTTGGCAAATGGCAGGGTGTGAACATGTGGTCAGAGGGACAAGGGAAAATTTCCATGTGGCATGAGGTGACATGCAAATCAATGACTGGTTTCCCTACTGTAAAAAGCGAGGACTAGGGAAAGTCTGTTTATTGGCATATTATTTACATTGTTTTCAGGGTACTTGTAACAGGTGTTGTTGATTTATGCATGTGTAATTTTTATATGTTTTAAGATGTTATGGGTTGTAGTTTAACTTTTCTTTTCAGCCATGGGTTGTCTTTTCAGTATCATGTGTAGCCATTGATTTAATGGAAGAAATGAATGTTGGGCAGAGATCCGACAGGAAAATTACTATGTTGTGTTGTTTTCAGACGATTTGTTCTTTTTGGCCTGAGACCCTTGGTTTTTGTTTTGGGTTGTCATTACGGGTTCTTATTTAAATCCTAAGGCTCTTAACATCATTATGATTTAAGATTTCTAAAAATCACTTTTTAAAATTTGATACTCTAAATTTTGTAAAATTCTCGAAAATGTTCCCAGGGATCTCAGCTGTTTGATTTTTCCTGGGTTTTGTATGAAAGGCCATACTGTTTTGAAAGGAAATATTTGGGCTGAACTGGGTAGAGTTTTGTTTCTTTTTTGTTTCCCTTTATTATTTTTTTTTGCTTAGTAGTCCTTATTATTCAAATAAACTTTTTGTTTTGGTCTCACTATTTGTGGACTCCAAGGTATGGTATATTGGATGTTGTGCTTGAGTAGTTAGAAACAAAATACTTAACAAGCCGCACCTCACCCATAAAATTTGTTTAACCCAAGAAAAAGGAGGGGTTGTTAAGGGTCAAGTTCGCTGGGACTAAGAACTTTAAAACTCCAGAAGGACACGGGGTTACATAAACGTGGCGCCCAATGTGGGGCTAGTGTGTGTTAAGAATATTTTTTGTTTAATTAATAGATAAGTAAATAAATAAAAAATATTATAAAATTTTTAGGAATTAGTCTAGGGATAAAAGATGAAGGGTGTTATTAGCCGATTGAGGAGTGAGAGCCAGTACAGATTACTTGCAGAACCAGGGGAATCGGCCAATAAACCATGGGCTGCCAATGGAGAGGATGCCGCAGAAGTTGCAGAGCTCAGTGCGGGCGGGGGTCCATCAGCAGACCAGATCACGCAGTGTTGGCGTCGACACCCAAACCATACGCGGGTGCCATGAGTGTCGAGGAGCGGAGCAGTACCTGCTCGAGAAAGACCGCAGCCCTGTCCAGACGCACCCACGAGCAGCAGCGACATGGATGTGAGGAGTGGTGGCCCACCAGCTCCACCACGACTCGAATTTTCACGGGGCAGTCCCACCGGGAATGAAGTGTCTTTCCCTGAGTGGGAGGAGCAGACAGAACAGCTCCATGCAGACAATAATCTATCACCGACCGCCACGCAGCGAATAAGGGCAGCCTAAAGATGATGACTGCCCTACCAGATGGCAATACAACTGTCTGACAGGTGAGGAAGTTCTGGCTACCTCAGACCGCTGTTTGGGTAGATTCAAGAATGTGTTGGACCTGTACCAGGACTTCTGCCAGACAACAGATGACAAAGACAGAAAAAACCATCTGCTTTTTGAGGGCTCTGGGAGCATATACTAGGTTCAACCAAATATACCAAAGTTCGTGATGCGGTGGGAGTTTGAGCAAAAAAGGTGTTCAGCTCTTGTGAGGGGCCTCAACCCAGACAATACTCGTCGCTGTGCTCAGAGCTTCGCAGGTAGGTTCGGCCTTCCGGGGGAGAGACTACCCCAGCCACTTCCTGAACTGCTACGGGGTAGTTCGCTAGCTGGGTTAGAGATGAAGTAATCTTACCCGCACAGCCGTAAGCAATCTGCATATGGCAGGAGGCTCGGGAGGACAGAGGACCTGGACTTGCTGGCACAGAGGTCGCAGAGAAGTTACTTGCAGCGGGTGGATTGGGGTGGGTCAGCTGGGGGTGCAGTCTCGTCCCACACAGAGATAGGGCCATAAGGGACACTGCTTTAGGTGTGGTGTGTAGGGCAGCACTTTGCGAAAATGGACTGTCAAAACCACCAATATTCGGGGCGCGAGTCGCCCGAACGGGAGGAGGCGAGGGCGTCGACTGCAGCAGTCCATGACGAAGGCAAGGCGTTTATTAAACGCAATGGTATGCTCGCATGGGACAGCAGTGAGTAGGACCCCATCATCATCTCGGCCACCAGTGCTTGACGCCTACACCAGGTGCTATAGTAGATACAGCAGTGAACTGTTTGCAGACCATGGACTCTTGACGCTGAAGCCAGTGTAAGCTACAAGAGTAATTTCAGCTGACAATCCCTCCAGCACAGGAAGTGGAACTGCGGGGCCCCATACCGGTTGTGAGACATCGACTGGCTGGGATTTCTTTCCAGGTCCTCTATCCGAAACCGACAGATATCATGCCAAGAACCTGAGTGTTAAGGTCTGCCGAGATACTTGGACACGGGTAAAACAAAAGTTGTCAAGGTGATTAGTGGAAACAGGAAACAGTCTCGCCATTTGTTGTCAGTGACCTCTGATATAATATTAGCTGAATTAGAATTTGCTTAACTGGCTTGATCAGTGTTCAATTGACAGCAGAAAGCACTGTTGAAGCACTGGTAGTCCCTCCCTGTTGTGAGTCACCAGTACTGGTTGATGGGGATAACGACTTGTTGTCTTGTAGACAGTGGTTCACAGGTGACGTGATATCAGAGTACTTCTACGTAGGGAATTGTCTAGTTTTCCTTTACAAGATCTAGGACTCAGTCTGTATATTTGGGGGCGGGGGGTCAAAAAGTCCCATATTTTGGTTTTATTGATGGTACCCATGTTCTTTGCCTATGGATTGTTGCAGGTAACAGATGAGACAGTCCACCCACCTTTGCGTTTAGTGTGCCCTGATAACAAGTTCAGAGCACGTACCGTGATAGTTGGAACCAACACTTTCAGGCTCTGGCAGAGCGTTGTTGAAAAAGGCAGGCGGTATGCATTTCTTAATCTACCTTACCTATCCGTTGTGATGAGGAGCCGTTGTGTATAGAAATGTTGCTGGGGAAGAAAGAATGCTGATGTCTTTGGGGTACACTGAAGTTGATGGGATCTAAGTACAGATTTTAGCAGGGGAAAGTGCAGAAGTCAGAGGGGTATCATACATGGACAGTGCCTTCCACACAAACAGCAGTCCTTGTTCAGAACCACACAGACCACTGTTACCTCACAGGTTTACAGGTTAATATTGGTAAATCAACAGACAAACAACGTTCGGGCAGGTGAGGTTTGAATGTCAGAATACATCTGCACCAGGACATCAGGTTGAGAAAGGAATCAGGTAATTGGGGATGGTGTGCACCATTACAGGCTGAGTATGCCATTGACAAAGGTTTTTCATCTCTAATTGATGTGGTTGTGGGGAGGGTAGGATTCCTTTCTGGGGATTAGTCAGGCAAATGTCAACTTGCATGCATCAACTTCACCATCAGAGCCTCAGACAGATCCTAACCTGAGCAGGAATCCATGACAATTTAGGTTTGGGGCCTACCCCCCCTCGGATTGGCAGGAAAACTTTCAAATGCGTCTTCAAGGGGTATAGGGATGTATCTCATTCAGCATGACTTAGAACTAGGGGGACAGACGCTGTCAAAACATGACTTGAACTGGAAAACCAGGGATGTGATCGAGAGCGGCCACGGCCTTTTCCACCCAGAGATTTTGATGAGGCATAACAGCACATTCAGGTGTTGCTAGATGCTGAAATCATTGTCCTTCTTACTACCGTTTGCCAGTCCCATTGTCCTTGTTAGGAAAAAAATCTGGAGCACTAGGATGTGCGTTGGACTATCGGAAAATTACAACCACTGGTCAAAGATAGTACGCCATCCGAAAATTGAAGATCTTTTTCTCTCGCTGAATGGGGCCAACGATTTTCAACATCTGTAGATTGACGCGAAGGCCTACTTTCAGGATGCCTCTAACTGAAAGAGCCCAACAAGTTTCAGCCTTTACAACACTCGTTGGTCTCTTCAGTGGCCTCCGGATGCCCATGGTCTGAAAAACAGTCAGCATGTTTTCAGCGCCTAATGGAGAAAGTTTCTGTGGACATGAATCTGGGCCGAAACTCATTGTCTTTTTGGTTGTTGTTTTGATTCATGGGAAGATCCCTGAAGAACTGGAGGAGCGATCCATCCAGGCTCTGGAAGCTGCGGAATTTCAGCTAAGGCTGGATCCAGAAAAATGCTATTTTCGGAACAACCGAAATTAAGCATTTAGGTTTTGTCAATTTCTGGAGGAGGGTGTGCGCCCAGACCCTGAGGAAAACAGATGCATGACAACGTGGCCAGTCCCTTCACGGTAAAGGACTTAAAGGAGTTTCATAGGATTTGCAGGGTTTTACGGCGGTTAATCCCACAATTTGCCACCATGGTGAAACCACTAAATGATTTGACGTGGGCTACTCTCCAAACGGGACTGCAAGAAGAATGGAAAGAAAGCTAACCTAACTCTTGGCTTCTGACATATCACACATGTGGGGTGGAAAGAAAAAACATCAAGATGCCTTTGGTCAGTCATAAAAGCCCTGACTACAGACCCTATCTTAGGCAGGCGGATAAAACTCAACCATTCACACGTACATGTGATGCCAAGTGGAACAGGTTAGGGGCTGTTCTATATCAAAGCAGGAAGGGAAGCTTCCGCGTCATCTCATATGAAGCCGATGGTATTGAATAAGACGAGCAGAATACCCTGCTCACAAACGCGGAGTTTCTAGCTTTTTGGAAGTGGCAATGAGTGAAAGTTTAGCGGTTATTTGTTAGGGTCAAAGGTAACTGTAGATTTACTGATAATAATCTTATGTTATATTGTGAAGAAATGCTTCGCTGGATGCCACAAAGTATCGTTGGTTTGCTTCACTTTGTTGTTGATTTTGATCTGAGTATAAATAGGTGAAGCTTTTACACACTGATGCGGTATGGGACTGTCAGTCTCCCTCAGGCACCCCCGGAAGAAAGATGTAGAAGACCAGCGAATTTTGGAACAGACTTAAATTTTTGGCAGGATAAGGCCAAAAACTTTGCAGAAAGTAAATGAAACTTTATCGTGGAATAAGAAGTTCTGTGCGCCTTGCTCAAAGCAAGAGGAAAGGTCTATGTCTAAGACCATCTTCAGCAGACGAAGGCACTGATGATGATGATGAGGATATGCTGCCATTGAGCAAGTGCTGAAAGATCGGCACGAATTCAGGATGATGTGTAGGATCCCCCAGGACTTTACAAAGAGATCAATTTCAAACGCAGAGTGGAGACAGCTTACAGTGGTGACAGTACACTGAGTGTAGTAATCAGAACCATAGAAGAAGGGAAACAGTTAGACAGTAGTCAGTGAACCCATGTCCTCCAGATTTAAAGTATTGTTAGGTAACAATCCAGGACTAGATTTGATTGATAGGGTTTTGTACAGGAAGTCTGAGTGATCAAGGCGCCATAAGTTACCAGTTGGTTGTACCACCATCTCACGCAAAGAAGCCATGAAGGGCGTACATGAAGATCTGACCACACACCACTTTGATGATGCTCTGCGGCAGGCCAAGGAAACGATTTTTCTGGCCATTCATGGGCTGTGGACGAGAAAGGAAGATAAAACGCTGAGAACGTTGTATCAGAAGGGTGCGCATGCACAAAGAGCGCCAATGCAGTCCATAGAGCCTAGCTATCCATTGGAAACTGTTGTCAGTGGATTCTTGACTAATAGAGGTCCGGGACTGAAACAGGGATATATTGGTGGGTAATGGTACATTTTTACAAAATTCTCCAAGCAATTTGACAAAGATCCAAACAGCAAAGAAAGTTGCCGAGCACTCATGGAACAATTTCTTCCTTGTGTATGATTTCCCATGCACGATACTGACAGATCAAGGAAGAGATTTTGAGTCCCCAAACTCAATGAAGGACATTTGTGAATGAACTTGGCAGGGATTGATAGTGTGCACAACCACATACATCCGTTGGAAATCCAATGTAGGCGCTGTGTGGGAACAGAACCTTGATTGGATGTTAAGAAGCCCTCGAGGATTTTCAGTAAGCAGGACTGGAGGTAATACTTGCGACAAGTGGTGCGATGCATTACAATGCCGGGATACATGAAAGTAAGGTTTTGCCGGACCATATATATTTTGGACGCCAACCCAGATTGACCTGTGGATTTAGCCTTCGGGATAGATTGGAAAGAAATCGTAAGTGCAGTACAAGACGCGTACATCAAATCATTAATAGAAAGTATGGCTGAGCTTATGTCTAGCAATAAAGCGGCTATTGGAACATTCGCTCTCAGAACAAAGTCGCTATGATGCAAGTGCACATGCCGCTGAAACTAGAAACCAGGAGACAGACTTAGTGAAAAGTGTGGGGCAAAAATCAACTCAAAAGGTTTGACGACCGATGGGAGCCTGATGTGTATACAGTGGTGTCCAAAAGAATGGCCTACCTGTATATACTCCGTTCAAAAGGTGAAGGGCGATGGTGTTTGCGCATTTGCATCGTAACTTACTGTTACGGTAGGATTTCTGAAGTGGTACAGAGCGCTGACTGAGAGAAAATTGGGAAATTCTCCGTTAGTGAAAAGGACAAGGGACACTCCAAAATCAGGTCATGGTTTTGATGATTTGGATCAGGAAGTGGCCCAGGAGGAATTTCCGCCTATAGAAATAGTTGTGACCACTGGGCCCAAGGGCATTGAGGCAGCAGCACCGAGCATTGTACACATCGAACGAAATGGTAGCAGAAATTGTGACGAAAGGATCCGACAGCTGAGGTAGGTTCTCAAATGGGTGATGATCTGGCAGGAGATGAAGACAAAACCTCGAGGGGAGGGGAGTTGGAATGATTCCTCATGGGATGCAGAGGCCCAAAAGAGAAAATCCTTCACAGGAGCCAGATATCTTGGAGATAACATCCAAGAAAAAAACATAGATGTGCAGGAAGGACAAAACATGTCGGAGGACTGGCGGGAAGAAGGGCGAATCTGATCCTCAAGAGATGTAGAGGAGAAGAAAAGCAAAAACCCCTGCCACGGCGTTCCTCGAGAACGAGGAAGCCAGTGGAAAAACTAAAATTTGGGGCATCAGGTCACAAAGAGGAAAATCACCCAAAGAGGCTCATGAGCTGGAAAAGGTCATTGATCACACTCAAGGGCACAGGAGCAAGGGTGATACCATTCCACTTTTTTTTGAAATCCGGATTAAACTTTATTTTGATGGGGGTCTTGTGGAAATTTGTAAAGCTCTTTGTAGACTGCTGACTTAGCTTGGTAGATAGTCAATGTTCGTGTGTGTGTGTGTTGTGTTGCCAGTATAGGTTGCACACAAAAGAACAGGACAGTCGTGTTATCACTTTTAGGCTGCCTCGCATGGTGATGGATAGGATGAAGAGATTGCAACATGCATACATAAATTCTTAGAAAAGGACGAAATCTGTTAAGGGCCAGGTCTGGGGAAAATAAAAAGTTTTTCTTCTATGGTTGCTAATATTGTTTACCATTTTTCTTGTATTACTCAATAAGATTTGCGTTCTGTGAATTGAAATTTCAATAGTTCGATCTATTTTTTAACGATTTCCATAAAAGGGTTATGAGAAAACCTTCTTGCCGGGGTATGTGTAACCCCCCACATAAAATTAAGGAATTTCTGTGGTAAGATTACAGCCAGGTTGGTTCATGCACAACATCTGTGCAAGAAACAACAACAGAAAGAGTCGAGAATTGACGGATGCTGTATGTATAGTTGTGAAATTTTTATAAGCAGAAGTAGTCCCGCAGAAAATAAACCAAAACAGCCCAAAAGAAATAAATTGTATTAGGGATTTCTATTATTGTAACATTCTAGGAAATCTGTTAGGTGTATAATTAAGGGATCACTCATTTAATTAGAAAAAGGAAGGTTTTTAAATAAATTCCAATTAGAACAAAGACATGATTATGTCCTGGGGAGGCGCCCATGTGACTTCCTTGTTTGGAGTGACCTTGTGGGGTTCCCTCCGGTTATAAAAGGGAGCACCACGTGCTGGGGATAGCAAATCCTTTTATGAGAGACAAAGAACTCAGCTGCACAGAGCAAGCTGAGGTGGGCTTTAAGGCTGATTCCCTGCCACTACAGCAGGGTGGGGTGACTACTGTCTTATTTTGAAATCTGAATTTTATAATTTGTTATAATATTGCTGGTTTCATTTTGGTATAGGAAAAAAAAGGGAATTAAGGGGATTAGCCAACAGTTTTCCAAAAGAAGGGGAAGTTGGGAAAGAAATGAAATTGCACCCTGGTGGGCCACAGGGTTGGCCACATGGTTCTAGGTATTTTGACTCGAACAAGGACTGGTAGGCCTTTGTGACTCATAGTGTAGACGCCTTCATTGGCAACCTACTTTTCACCTGTGGAGACTCACTGTATGAAATAGTTTATTAGTAGAATGTGATGTTTTTGTGAAAGGATTTGGTGTGTGTATGATCTGAATTTGGTTTATTTTGAATGTGAGATTGTTTATCATGTTTATTGTATTGGTAAGTTCTTTGTGATTTTGTCCATGGTATTTTGAATCTGAATTAGGGCAAGTTGCTCTCTCAAAGATAGGTTTTGTATTCATTGTTTTGTATTAATTTTTTGTGGAAAAAACAATATAAATGTTGGCTAGTAAATAACAGTGGAAAAAATGGAGAAGTGCGATTAACCTATTTGGAAATCGATGACATTGGAATTAAGTTGAAGGGCGCAGGAGCTGACAAAATGGAAGTGATATGAGTGTGTGGGAAACACACCTCGTATCAATAAAAAAAAAAAAAAAAAAAAATTGTTGAGTACACGTGACATGGAGGATGTGACACAGTGTTGATAATAATTATTGAGCATGAATTGCTCAGTAGCATTTTCACTGTATACTTTGTTTGATTTTTCTCATGGAAAAAATCTTGTACAGGCAAAAGATAAACGGGATGACAAAGCAATTTATGACATGCTGTTTTGCAAATTGGCACTGGGTCGTGAAACATGTGTTCAGAGACAAAGGGAATATTTCATTGTGGGCATGGGTGGACATTGCAACTACTATGGAATGGTTTCCCCTACTGTAAATGCACGTGGTGTAGGGAAAGTCAGTTTATTGGCATATTTATTTCCAACATTGTTTTCAGGTTACTTGTAAATGTGTTGTTGTTTTTTGCAAGAGTACTTTTAATATGTTTAAGATGTTATGGGTTGTTGTTAACTGTTTTTATTCAGCTTGGTTGTCTTTTCAGTATCATGTGTAGCCATTGATTTAATGGAAGAAATGAATGTGGAGAGATCCGACAGGAAAATTACTATGTTTGTGTTGTTTTTCAGACGATTTTTTCTTTTGGCCTTGAGACCCTTGGTTTTGTTTTGGTTGTCAGTACGGGTTTCTTATTTAACTCCTAAAGGCTCTTAACACTCATAAAGATTTAAGATTTCTAAAATCACTTTTAAAACTTTGAAACTCTAAATTTTGTAAAATTCTAAAATGTTCCCCGGGATCTCAGCTGTTTAATTTTTCCCTGTGGTTGTGTATGGACAGGCCATACTGTTGAAAGGAAATATTTTGGGCTGAACTGGGAAGAGTTTTGTTTCTTTTTTGTTTCCCTTTATTATTTTTTTTGCTTAGTTAGTCCTTATTATTCAAATAAACATTTTGTTTTTGGTCTCACTATTGTGGACTCCAGTCTGTTATATTGGAAGTTTGTTGAGTATTAGAAACAAAGATACTTAACAAGCACGCACCTCACCCAAAATTGTAACCCAAGAAAGGGAGGGTTGTTAAGGGTTCAAGTTCGCTGGACCTAAAGAACTTTAAAACCCAGAAGGACACGGGTTACATGTCTATGAGTATGCATACCTGGATGGTGGAGATGAGGTTTGGGGTATATATATTACGCTCTACATGTGATGTTATAGATATGCTATATATGTACATGGGGTGTGCATAAGAATAAGGTATGTGATGTTATAGATATGCTATATATGTACATGGGGTGTGCATAAGAATAAGGTATGTGATGTTATAGACATGCTATATATGTACATGGGGTGTGCATAAGAATAAAGTGGGATGGGCAAATTGGGGGATGGGGTATAGAGAGAAAGGGATGGAGGAGAGTCGTGGGAAAGGAAAAGAGCTGGAATGATTCAAACTAATCCATCAATCATTTTCCTTTTTCCACCCCCAACCGGCATTACCACACCAGCGCCACGACGTTAATTCACTTATGACAATGATCATCATCCTGTAGTACTGTAGATCTCACATACGATAATGATCATCATCCATCAGTCATAGAATCATTTCCTATATTCCCCCAACTGGCATTAAAACATACTAAGGCCAGTACACTATTCCACTTTTGTAAATGACCATCATCCTACACTACTGTGAATCACACTCACCATGAAAATAATCATCATCCATCAATCATTGTTTACCTCCTTCATTCCTCCAGCCGGCATTATTACACCAATGCCACAACATTGTCCAACTTATATAACAATGATCATCATCCTTCAGTACTGTTGATCTCGAATGATCCATGATCATCACCCATCAGTCATCGACCCACACCCCCACCACCCCCCCATCCACCCTGTTCCTGAACCGGCAGCATTATACTAATGCCACCACATTATTTCACTTATCACAATGACCATCATCATACAGTATCTCACTTATGACAATGATCATCACCCACCAGTCATTGTTATCTTCCTTTATTTTCCCAACTGGCACTATTGTACCAGTGCTACATTATTCCACCTACATGACAATGACCCTCACCCTATAGTACTGCTGATCCCAAATGTTCACCATCCATCGTCAATGGAAAAACTGTCATCCAGTGATCACCTTCATACTGCAATATATATATGCAATGAGGAAGCTGACCGTTACTGTCATCCAGTGATCACCTTCATACTGCAACATATATATGCAATGAGGAAGCTGACCGTTACTGTCATCCAGTGATCACCTTCATACTGCAATATATATATGCAATGAGGAAGCTGACCGTTACTGTCATCCAGTGATCACCTTCATACTGCAATATATATATGCAATGAGGAAGCTGACCGTTTGGCAAAGGAAGAACAGCAGCCCCAACTAGAACAGAAAGTCTCCTTTGAAAAATCAAAAGTATTATCAAGGAGAACCAAAAACCAAAAAGGCAGATGGCTTGAGCAGCACCCTACTTCAACAAGAGGGATGGACACTACCGGATGCCCATATCAGACCTTTGTGAGGCTGAGGACAGGGCACTCCAGACTGAGACATCACATGTCCACTATATTCCACAATGGCAAGTCTGCAAATCATCCATGCAGTACAGCCCAACGACCTAGCCTGCCAACACACTGATGAAGGGAAAGCCCTATTGACCATTGGAGGGCCTTCGCCATACAGCAGCCTTCGCCAATTCCCCAGGATCCTACCTAAGTGAACAAGGAAGAAGACCATCCTACAGTACTGTTGATCTCTAATGATCATCACCCATCAGTCGTTGATCCCCCCCCCCCCCTCAACCAGCATCATTATACTACTGCCACCACATCATTTCACCTGTGACAATGATCAGCATCCCACAGTACCTGTAATCACAGTTATGATTCCAGTAACAACAATGATTATCATCCTGTAGCACCGTTATCAAATGACCACCACCCATCAAGGTTCCCTTTTTTTTTTTTTAAATTTTAGTAACAAGAATGATTATCATCCTGTAGCACTGTTGTTATCAAATGGCCATCACCCAGTAAGATTTATCATCATTATTTATATATTTATTCAAAACCCCCTTTGTGTGTGCGTGTGTGTGTGTGTGTGTGTGTGTGTGTGTGTGTTGTGTGTGTGTGTGTGTGTGTGTGTGTGTGCATGTGGATGTGGAAGAGTGTTTGCACATATGTGTGTGTATACGTGCATGTGTGTGTGTGTGTGCTTATATGTGTGTGTGTGTGATAGTGTTGATTTTCACCTATGACAATGGTCACTATTCATCAGTCCTTGGTGATTTCCAATATTTTCTGCTCAATTGGCATTATCATACCAATGCTATATATATATATATACATATATAAAAAATGAAGGTAAAACCCTGGAGTAGCTGGACACCACTCAGTGATGTGTGGGTGCACTGCTGATCCAGAAACTGGCCAGTCATACAGTGCAAAAATAAATGCAGGCACACCAGCCACACACTCTTCATGTTTTTTATAAAAGAAGCTTTCGCCTTTATTTAGGCTTCATCAGCATCTATAAAACGAAGTTAAACATCTCAGTGTCAAAAAAAGAGAGTACAACTGTACTGTCCCGTGGATGGTTGTCTTCGGCACCAGTGTGCGGTTGAGACGGGACAGTACAGTTGTACTCTCTTTTTTTGACACTGAGATATATAATATTGTGTGAGAATGGGTGTGTATGTGTGTGAAAAACTCCTCACAATTAGTCTCATTATGACCATAATTCACCCATACCCTCCCCTCTCTTCCTCCCTCCCCACCCCACCCCCCTTTTTTCCCCAACAACACTATTTGCATGAATTTCACCACCCCCCCCCCCCCCCATACGTTTGTGTGGGAGGAGAGATATGAACTCTCTCTCTTTCCCTCCTCATTATCCTCTTCCAACCCCCCCTCCATATTTTGCCCCCCCCCCCCCTCCCCTAATGATATCTTACCACCCATTGAATCATTTCCATTCTCTTCCAATCATTACTATCATTACCCACACCCCCATATACGACTACCCACACATAACTACTATTATCACCATCACCGCCCATTAAAATTGTTCATTTATTTATTATATCTTTTGTATTCTTTATTCACTAATTTTAATTCATTTATTGATTTATTCATTTATTTATTATTATGATTCTTATTTATTTAATTAAAAAAAAACATATTTGGTGTTATGGATCATGCACATTAAAATATTCGTACTAACACTCTCTCTGCCTCCCCCGACCCCCTTCTCTTTCTCTCTCTCTCTTTCCGAATTCTAAATATATTATGTGCATTTTCCCTGTAGTTCATTGTATTTCCATGATAGTGACCCGTTCTTCTGCCTGTGGATAAACTTCCACTACTCTTTCTCTTTCATGGTGTACACATGTCAGCGTTTGTGTTTTGATCTGTGACCAGGTAATAAGCCTGTAAACACTGTGTCAACGACGGAAACTATGCCTGTAAACACTGTCAACAACTGGGAAATATGCCTGTAAACACTGTGTCAACGACCAGGTAATAAGCCTGTAAACACTGTCAACAACTGGGAAATATGCCCGTAAACACTGTGTCAACGACCAGGTAATAAGCCTGTAAACACTGTCAACAACTGGGAAATATGCCTGTAAACACTGTGTCAATGGTGAATGTAAATAACCCATTTTTGAATGTGTATTTGCCAGTATGTCCTTTATAGGGTTTCTTTCCAAAATTTTTTTTAATGTTTTTAACAATCTGGAGATGGAAACAAACTTAAGCAGAAGTTGCTAGCATCCTGAGAATCATGTAGTGTGTTGTTATCTGTCTAAAATATGATCATTGTGAATTGATGTAGATAATCATATCTGCGTGTGTACTGTTGCGCACTTCAGTCCTGTGACAGGACTTGCAGGACTTTCTGAAGGCAGAACACATCATGAAAGGGAGTGTAGAGTGTGGCCCTGGTGTGACAGGACTTGCAGGTCTTTCTGAAGGCAGAATACTTCATGAAAGGGAGTGTAGAGTGTGGCCCTGGTGTGACAGGACTTGCAGGTCTTTCTGATGGCAGAACACATCATGAAAGGGAGTGTAGAGTGTGGCCCTGGTGTGACAGGACTTGCAGGTCTTTCTGAAGGCAGAACACTTCATGAAAGGGAGTGTAGAGTGTGGCCCTGGTGTGACAGGACTTGCAGGTCTTTCTGAAGGCAGAATACATCATGAAAGGGAGTGTGTAGTATGCCCTGGTGTGACAGGACTTGCAGGTCTTTCTGATGGCAGAATACTCATGAAAGGGAGTGTAGAGTGTGGCCCTGGTGTGACAGGACTTGCAGGTCTTTCTGAAGGCAGAATAACATCATGAAAGGGAGTGTAGACTGTGGCCCTGGTGTGACAGGACTTGCAGTCTTTCTGAAGGCAGAACACATCATGAAAGGGGGTGTACAGTGTGGCCCTGGCGCTGTTCAAGAATTCAGAGCAGCACACTTTGAGATGCATCCATGAAGTGAAATGAAAGTCGACTGTGAGGTTCCAGTCTTCCCGTTGAAGCTTGTGGCACGCTCAGCTTGGTAGGAGTTAGCTGGGGTCGAGAAACACACAACGCACACACATACACAAGACACAACGCACACACACACACACATGTAGGCCTACTGCAAGGCAAAACCCAAGCTGTCCTGCTGGACATGAGGGCATCCCCCCCCCCCAGTGTGTGTGTGTGTGTGCGTGTGTGTGTGTGTGTGTGTGTGTGTGTGTGTGTGTGTGTGTGTGTGTGTGTGTGTACCTGTGTATGTGTACCTGTGTATGTGTGTACCTGTGTGTATACCTGTGTGTGTACCTGTGTGTGTGTGTATGTGTGACAATTTGCACAACCAACTAAATGCTTCACACTGTCAGTCAGTGGCTATACTCTTTCTTCGACCCCCTCCCTCTCCAAAATGATGTGATCTGCCCCTGGCATGGAATCACAGTGGTGCTGAATGAGTCTGTTGCTGCTTTCACTCTCCTGAAATGGGTAGTCCTGTCTCAGTGCTCCATGGAATCACAGTGGTGCTGAATGAGTCTGTTGCTGCTTTCACTCTCCTGAAATGGGTAGTGCTGTCTCAGTGCTCCAGGTGGACAGAGTAAAAGGAGCTGAAGGTTACCTCTGTTGGATGAAGGACATTCAACGTGAATGTGACCAACAGTAGAGGAGAAATGGCCGACACAATGAATCTTCTCAACACCATCAACCAGTTTATCTTTCTTTCTTTCTGCAGGCTGATACTCCTGCGGACACTGCCTGTACAGACAGTCAGTGGAGTTTTGTGTGTATGACAGTTTTTTTTTTATCCAGCCATACTCCATCTTCGGGAAGGTGCATGCTATGTGTAAAGTGTCATCCATACCAACGGCCAAACTGGTCTTCTCTTCCAAAAGTTGGTCATGGGATTTTATGTGTGTGCAAGATGTTGTGCTTGCGTTCACACACGGAACCTCGGTTTATAGTCTCATTCGAAGGACTGTATGGGGAATGGAGTCAGAACCATTGTTAACTCTGTGGGAAAAATCCCCCTGTACCGAAATTCAAACCCGAAACCCCAGGATCATGAGTCCAGCGCTCTATCAACTGAGCTATTCCGGCCCCCCATCATCTAGTAACATCCTGAAAGGAAATCCTAGTCAATATTTCACAGGAAGTGTGACCAAATCCTCACATGGTATTCCCCAGCTGATTGTGTGTGTGTGTGTGTGTGTGTGTGTGTGTGTGTGTGTGTGTGTGTGTGTGTGTGTGTGTGTGTGTGTGTGTGTGTGCATGTGATAAATGCTTTTTTTCCCCGTCAGATCGATATACAAGGAACTAAACACGAGACAACCACTCGAGCCTCCACTTGGCATGATGACTGTTTTCCTTCTTCCTCGTTTCATAAACTAACACAAGTGACATTACACGCCAGTTTCGATGACCTGTCCACTGGTGACAAAGTTTCAGGACACTTCAACAAGGACATGAACCCTGCTGACAAGGGGAACTAAGGGAAAGGATGCAGTGTGTGGGGACATGAACCCTGCTGACAAGGGGAACTAAGGGAAAGGATGCAGTGTGTGGGGACATGAACCCTGCTGACAAGGGGAACTAAGGGAAAGGATGCAGTGTGTGGGGACATGAACCCTGCTGACAAGGGGAACTAAGGGAAAGGATGCAGTGTGTGGGGACATGAACCCTGCTGACAAGGGGAACTAAGGGAAAGGATGCAGTGTGTGGGGACATGAACCCTGCTGACAAGGGAACTAAGGGAAAGGATGCAGTGTGTGGGGACATGAACCCTGCTGACAAGGGGAACTAAGGGAAAGGATGCAGTGTGTGGGGACATGAACCCTGCTGACAAGGGGAACTAAGGGAAATGATGCAGTGTGTGGGGACATGAACCCTGCTGACAAGGGGAACTAAGGGAAAGGATGCAGTGTGTGGGGACATGAACCCTGCTGACAAGGGAACTAAGGGAAAGGATGCAGTGTGTGGGGACATGAACCCTGCTGACAAGGGAACTAAGGGAAAGGATGCAGTGTGTGGGGACATGAACCCTGCTGACAAGGGGAACTAAGGGAAAGGATGCAGTGTGTGGGGACATGAACCCTGCTGACAAGGGGAACTAAGGGAAAGGATGCAGTGTGTGGGGACATGAACCCTGCTGACAAGGGAACTAAGGGAAAGGATGCAGTGTGTGGGACATGAACCCTGCTGACAAGGGGAACTAAGGGAAAGGATGCAGTGTGTGGGGACATGAACCCTGCTGACAAGGGGAACTAACGGAAAGGATGCAGTGTGTGGGGACAGACTGATAACAGGGCACAGAACAACACAACCTTCCACTCTCTCTCCATCTCTCTCTTTCTTATGATGCCTAGGACCTGTATGCAATAAAAATATTCACATGAAATTCATATTTTCTTTCTCTCTGTCATAGACTCAATCTCTCTCTCTCTCTCTCTCTCTCACTTATAGACCACATCTCTCTCTCTCTCTGTCAGAATCAATATCTCTCTCTCTCATAGACCAAATCTCTTTCTCTCTCTCCCTCTTTCTCTCTCTCTCTGTCAGACTCAATATCTCTCTCTCATGATCAAATCTCTCTCTCTCTCTCTCCTCCCCTCTTCTCTCTCTCTCTCTCTCTCTCTCTCTCTCTCTCTCTCTCTCACACACACACACACACACACACACACTTGAAAACACAGAACATACATTCAAACACATACAACTACATATAAACACAATCACAGACACACTTGCTCACACTCTATGG